>CAUYPK010100670.1:0-48093 GCA_963574355.1 Loris lydekkerianus | reverse complement strand
GTAAAGTCTCCATCTTTCTTTAAGGCTGCATAATATTCCATGGTATACATATACCACAATTTATTAGTCCATGCATAAGTCGATGGGCACTTGGGATTTTTCCATGACTTAGCAATTGTGAATAGGGCTGCAATAAATATTCTGGTGCAAATATCTTTGTTGTGATATGATTTGTGGCCTTCTGGGTATATGCCCAGTAGAGGAATTAAAGGATTGAATGGTAGGTCTATTTTTAGATCTTTAAGTGTTCTCCATATATCTTTCCAAAAGGAATGTACTTTTCTGTTTTTTATCAGAAAAGGAAAACATTTATTCTTTTTTGTTTTGTTTTAAGCACATATATTTATTGATGGATTGGTGAATATAATTTTTTTAATTTATTTTTTATTAAGTCACTGAGCATGTATACATTAATGCTTTTATGGGGCACAATGTGATTTCATATACAATTAGGAACACTTACATTGCACTAGAACATATACCTCATCTCATTTACTTATTGTGTTACGACATTTATACTCTATACTTAATACATCTGACATGTACCCTCACAAAATGCACCATAGGTGTGATCCCGCCCTTCACCCACCCTTGATTTGACCTCCCCCCTTCCCTCCCATTTCCCCTCCTCCCTCCTTCATCCTGGGTCATAGTTATGATCTATTCTTCATATGAAAGTGTGAGTGATTGTAAATTGGTTTCATAATAGTACTGAGTACATTGGATATTTTTTCTTTCATTCTTGAGATACTTTACTAAGTAGGATATGTTCCAGTTCCATCCATGTAAACATAAACAAGGTAAAGTCTCCATCTTTTTGAAGGCTGCATAATATTCCATGCCATACATATACCACAATTTATTAATCCATTAATGGATCGATGGGCACTTGGGCTTCTTCCATGACTTGGCTATTATGAATTGGGCTGCGATGAACAACCTGGTGCAAATATCTTTGTTATAAAGTGATTTTTGGTCTTTTGGATATACACCTCATAGAGGAATCGCAGGATCAAACAGCAGGTCTACTTTTAGATCCCTGAGTATTCTCTATACTTCTTTCCAAAAGGGACATATTAGCTTGCACTCCCCCTAGCAGTTCAGAAGTGTTCCCTTTTCTCCACATCCACACCAACTTCTGTAGTTTGGGGATTTTGTTACGTGAGCGACTCTTATTGGAGTTAGATGATATCTCAAAGTGGTTTGGATTTGAATTTCTCTGATGACTAAAGACGATGAGAATTTTTTCATGTGTCTGTAGGCCATGCTCCTATCTTCTTCAAAGAAGCTTCTATTCAAGTCCTATTTTTACTCATCTTCTAAAATAATCCAAAGTTTTATTCATACCTGAGAAACAGCTGGTTCAGTCACAAATGTTGCTTTGATCAAAACAGATCTTTGATCAAAACAGAGAAGGGAGGAGAGAGGAAGAAGACAGGAAGAAGGAAAGAAAGAAGACAGACTAACCTTTCCTTTAAGACCGTTATCAAATTTACCCTTGGTCTTTCTTTAGTCTAGAACTAAGTAGTAACTATTTTTATAACCTATGCCATATTTAACAGGCTTTTAAGTTTTGCATATTTGCCTCTTTTCCTTCTAAAATGTATCAATGAAATTTGAACATCTCATTATTCAGTGTATCGCCGATGATTGAATTTTGAATTCTATCGCAGGGTGTCCCAGAAGTCATGGTACTTAGGGGAAATGGTGAGATGTGGCTCAGTGTACCATAATCAACAAAATAGTAACAATTTTACAAAGTATTTACAAAATATTCTCAATAGTCTGGCCACCTTTTTCTATGCACACACACAGTCTTCTCCCCCACTCATGGTAAACACCTTCCAAGATATTGGTTGTTATGTGATTTTTCCTATGTTTGCAGACATTTCGAACACCCAAATGATTTTTGATTTTTGTTCTTATGGTTTATATTTTGCTGTGACTTTGATCAATTAAGTCTCTCTGCAAAAGGTAGCACTTTTCTGTTTTTCAACACACAGTGAAAATTTGTTAAAATTTACAGCACAAAATATATAGATTTTAAAAGGTCTTCAATAACAACCACTTAGATAACACGTATATTATTACTCTTTCTCTACAGAGATAGTTGCTTTTAAAGCAAAACCATCTTCTTATCTATTCATGTTGTTGGCAGAATTTAGTTTCTTATGGTTGTTATAGAGCTGAGGTTCAGATTTGCTCTCTAACTGTCCAATTAGGGATATTTCTAGCTTTCTGGAGCTACCTTCATCCATCTTCAACACTGGCATGGCAGGTCAGGACACGCTCAAGCTTTAAATCACCCCCATTTTTCTCTTGTTGCCCCATCACTCAGGGTCTGTTCTGCTTTCCTCTTGCACTTTGAAGGACGCATGCAATTATACTTGGCCCTCCTGGATAATGCAATATAATATCACTATTTTAAGATCTATAACTCCAATGCCATCTGCAAAATTCCTTTGCCAAGTAACATAATGCCAATAAGATGTAGGTATTATTAATAGATATGTGTGCATGTGCCTGGGGAAGGAGGGCGTTATTCACTCCATCACATACAGGCTTTATGAGAAGTCTCCCTACTTTTCTATATTACAAGTTTTCTCCCTTCTGGTTGTTGTGATTGCAAACTGCATCTCTGGTAAGTATTGCACATGCCAATTTCTCATGATTCTTTTCACAGCTTTCAGTAGTTTTCTCTCACTCACATGCAGTAGAAAACCCAGCTGTGGGTTCAGAATAACAAAGGGAATATTTCTGGACAGCTCTCTGCTGCTTCTCCCTCCAGGAGTCTGTCCTGTAAATCTGAGCTATCTTCTCCAAATTCTATCTTCTGCTTCCTAATTTATCCAGAAGACTGGGTTTTATTTCATTTTCCACTTCCTACCTTACAGCCTGTAAAATTCTTTCCTCATCTTTTTTTCTCTTTTCTGGGAGACCACATTCCATACTCTTTACTGTTCAATATCTAAAACTACTATTTCATATATTTTGTCTCATTTTATAGTTTTTTTAAATATAGCTTGAGAACAATTCTTGCAGCAGTCAATTTTTATGAGCAGAAACTGAAGCCCTTCAGTATATAAGAAATTTCCTTATAACAACTTGCAGGATACATTTTCTATGATGTAATAACTAATTGATCAGTTGGAAAGTTTCTTTTTTGTTTTCCTAATTTTCTTATTGATTATAAAATCTTACTTGTTAAGGAGTAATTTCGATTTAGGATGAAAAATAATACTTGAGCAAAAATCGCTCACTGTTTGAATGTCATTCTTTTCCTATTTCATAAGAATAGGTGATAAGAATGTCAGTGCTGAGCCTGTCAAAGACCTGCCACGCTAGTGAGAAAAAATATAAAGGCATCACTGTTTGAAATAAGGGCAACGTTTGCTCAAATAATATATTTATAATACGATGTTGAGATTTTAAACTATGTATTTGCAGCTCTTAAAACTCTAATTGAAACTATTTTAGGAAAAAATAGATATTGTGAGTCTGAATTTATCTTATACCTAACCCCTAGTCTCTGACTTTTTTTATTTGTGAAACATTGTCATTAATAAGAGAATTTTATGCACTTTCAAGAGAACCACTGTCTTTTGGTAGATTAATAGGATGTATTTCAAAGAGGATACATGATAACTTTGATAGAAGATATAATTCTGCCCTCATTTATACTTTTTTTCTAAGTGAAAAAATGTGGAGAAATTGCCAGGAATGTTATTTATAATTTGAGAATAAAAATAACCACTGATTTATGATACTGAGTTTTGTCTGGATCATTCACAAAATGAGAATGCCTCACTCCTAATACAGTTCCATTCAACTTTACCTGTATAGTAGAACCATTGCAAAACTTAAGAAAATTACTGAGAAAAAGCAAACCGACATAGAAACTTCTTACATAATTTTAACATATGCCTTGTGCTGAAAACCACTTCTTCAATGAAGATGAAATAGAGCTAAGAAAATAATCACATAAATAAGCATCTAATCCTAAATATCTGTAAAACCTATTAATCCACACATAGCTGGGCCTATTGCTTTGTTTAAAAAATAATTAATTTGGGTGGCGCCTGTGGGTCAAAGTAGTAGAGCGCCGGCCCCATATACCGGAGGTGGTGGGTTCAAATCCAGCCCCGGCCAAAAAAAAAAAAAAAAAAGTAAAAAAATAATTTTTCCAGGGACAAAGAGATACATCTTAGATTTAGTTTTAATGCCTTTTTTTAATTTAATAAAGTAATATGTCTGATATTTTGAAGAAACGTGGTTTATTATAATATACATGATTTCCCTTTCTTGAACAGATACCATAACATCTGAATTTTTTTTATAAAGTTACACTATTCCTGAGCACAAAATTACTTTTGTTAAGCTTTAATTGCAATGGGATAAACAATGACAAATAAATCATACTACTAAACAAAGGTGGAAAAATCATGTTTTAATTCTAAAATGTTTGACAAATCTCTCTTTTTTCCTGCCAGTAAAGAGTAACTACAATTGTTACCTCTTTGCTCTCTTTCTTACCTCATTTACCCAGTTTTTTAGTATGTAATTAACATATTCGTTGTTCCCCCAAAAGTCTGGAATTCAGTGAATATAACAATGGCAACATCAACAAAACAGCTAAAAGAGCGCAAGTGGAGAAGTGTTTTGACAAGAGTAAACATCTGTAATACTTGTGCTTGTGTGGTGTGGATGGAGCCTGGGAATTAGCACTGGTGCTCTGATCTGCTAGGTCTGCAGACTCCTGGAAAATGGTTACACAGGGAGTTAAAGGAGGAACTTGGTAAGACTGAATTAACCTATGACAATACTTACTATTATAGCATGTCACGTTTCAGAGAAGGCTTTCAACGTGAGGAGTAAATTGACAATGGATTGGTAAAAAAGTAACTTGGATTGTTCTAAATGCAGAGTTCAGCAAACTGAAAGGGTGGGTGGGATATGTCAACAGTTTTAACACCATTCTACTTCAAGTGATAAGACATTTTTCATTATTAGTGCTATAGAAGATATTGCATAGGGAAATGTAGATGACAAAGCTCTTCTCTGTGGTCCCACCATATATGTACACCAACTTGGAGTCTTGGATTGTCTAAGAGGGTCTAAATCTGGAAATAAGCTCCACTGAATTGGAGAGAGGGGTGTTTACCACTCTTGTAGGAAGGCATGCTCTACGTGAGAGGGGGGATGTGGGTCCTGCCTTTGGTCCTATGCCTTGCCACTGGTCTGTCTCAGGACCTGTTATGTGCCAGGTTGTAGCCTAACTCACAAATAAATCTTTCTCTCACATATCTTATCATAAACCACAAATGTATTGATAATTTGTGAGTAGACTTATTCATAGACACCTATTTTCCCCACATAAATATTTACTGTTTCTCTTATTCCTAGAAAATTTGGAAATAAAGTAATGAGGACTGAACTATTATATATGTCCCCTATAGTTTATGCATTTCTACTGAGTTGCCAAAAAAATGTTTACTATAATGATATGATAATTATTGTCAAACAGATATATTTTATTATTATTAAATCTTATAAAAGTTTAATGTTACTTAAAAAATTGACTTTTTTGTGGAAAGTAACATGATCTGCTGTATAAATTTTAAACATACAATAAAAAGACATTGTGCTATCTAAATTGGCATTACTTGGACAGCTTTAAAAATATGGCAAACATATACCACTATAAATTATTTTACAAAATATCCCCACGATAAGTAAAAATTGAGGGCAATTGAATGCTCATTGATGCAACATGGAAGGTTAATTAAGCTCTTAGGATTTAAAAGACATATGTGTAAGTCATGAAAAATTAAGAGAATTATCACTCAAATACTCACAAGTTAGAATTAAATTGGCACCAAGGTCAACAAGCAAAATAAAACCAATGCCAAATAGTTTGTTTGGTATGCAGAAAAACTTTAGAGAACGAATACAAAAAATGAAAACATAAGAATATTGGTTCAAAGTTTTTACCTTTGTGAAATATTTATTGGGTTCTTGTCTCTGGTGTCAAAATCTGACCGTGTCTTGCTACAGCGACTGAAAGTTGTGGTAACCCAGTTCCACACTCATATGGGGAACACGAAGTCATATGTAGTAAAATGTTTTTGAATATTTAGAAAAGCCAAGAACAGCCTTATTTTAAATGTGTATATATTTCCAGTAGAGCTTAGAATTAATCTTCTCTTTGTATTTTAGATTATCAATTAAGTAGAAACCCATTCTATTTTGTGATAGAAAACATACCTTCTTTTTTGACCTATAAACTGACAAGTGTGATGGACTAAATGTCTGATTATCCTAAAATGCAGAACAAGTAAGAGTGAATGTAAAAAATGGGAAGAAAGGTGAAATTCTCAATTTGAAAAACAGAATGGAAAATGCTGGGGGGGGGGGGGGTGAAGTGTACGGTGCAAGAGCTGCTTTTGAAACTATTCCTATTTAAATTGATCAAAGCTAGTTGTCCAGTTCACTGATGATTTGGATGTGCGGGTCCTTCTAAATGACCCGGTGCTTTCGTCTGTTACTTTCGGTCTGTTACTCTTCACAGTAGAGTCCACTGCATAACACAATATGTCCATGTTAACACTTTAATGAGGTAATTGCAGTGGTTTTTGCTATGAGCACACATGCCAGAATGAAGGAGTATCAAGCCGCTAAGTAGCTTGACCTTTTGGTCTTGTCTGCATTTGTGGCAGAAAGCATATGTGGCTCTGGTAGTGTCTCATGCAGAATAATGACAGAATAATCATTGGGGCATAAAACCCCAACCTGCAGGGAGTTAATCGTGACTATTAATCTCCACCACATTCTTCTATTCTTTGAGGATAAGAGAAGTGACAGAAATATTTCATTTTGTTTGCTTAATATAAAGGAATTGCAAATCACTATCTCAGATTGTCAATGGACTTAAAGAAAAACATTACACATTAGCCAATTTGAAGTTGCATATTCAGTCACTTCTATTGTGACATATCCGACTTTTGTACTGTGGTGGTCTCATTGTAAGACTCAGTGGAAGCATTTTCTGTACTGTTGACTTCCTATGAACAGTGTCCTTAGTCACAGAGATTGGAGCACAAATTCATGGAAAATAAATTTTCCTGTTGTTCATTTCCATTTTAAATAAATCATAATGGTGACGAAACCAAAGAGAAACAGTGCTCTTTATTTTGAACCCCAATCTGCCTTTCTAGTAAGTTATCAGCCATGAAATTACTGGCTATATTTATGCATTATTAATGTTACTTTGCCACAGTTAAAGTGCCATTAATAATGCTTCATGCAAAGAAGCGAAAAAGAATTTTGCACAATGAACCCAGGAATCAGAAGACTTTATGACAATATCTCTTCCCTAGTAAAGCAGTGATAAAAATATCATATTTGAAAGTATTAGAAGGTGATACTTTGGGCTTTTTGAGCATTTGGGAAAGAAGAACCTGCAGAAAAGATGGACGAAGTGAAAAGTCAAGAAGCTTTTACTGTAACTAGCAGGTGATTCATCATTTTATGCTAAAAGAATTTGCTTAGCTAATCTTGCTGAGTGTGTGGTGCACAATAATACTATGCATATCGGCTCAATCCAAACGGAAAACTTTAGCAACAAAATGCTAGCCACTTTAACTATGCACCAGGCCCTTTTTAAAAGACTTACGTCGTACATGATGTAATAAAATTCTGTATTAACCCAATATCCTTGATATATTTGTGAAAACATAGTGATCACATTTTGAAATAATATAAAGTTTCTGACTGACTATAGAAAAGGGAGGGAATAAACTCTGAAACCAGGTTTCAGTCATGTTGAACTTGACCTGTGGAGAGGACACTTTAAATGTGATGTAACATTAGTTCTCAACTATGAAAATATTTAGGGTAACCAGTAAGAATTAACTTCAGAGTTACTTCTAACAGAAACTAAATTACCAAATCATTCAGGAAGGCTACCTATCCTTAGAGCTATGTTCAGTCTAAAGATAATTTAAATACTAGGGCTGACGACCTTGCTCAAACACATATCAGGGAAAGCAATTGTTGGAGAAGATGGTACTTCACAATCTATGTGTATTGCCCATCTGAGGCTGCCTAGAGATGCTTCTCAATCAGTAAAGACATTAGAGGTGATGGAGTGAGTTCTATTCTCATATTCGCAGCTCATGTTATGGCCATTTTGGAGTAGGGTTATGTGTTATTTGGTAATCATCACATTCTGTTTCTACTAGATTAAATATCATCTTCCTGAAAGGAGTTCAAAACCTGCACTGAAAGTCCATTTGAGGTCAGAATGACTTAGAAAGTTTATAAATATGAAAGGGAAGATTTCAACTGTAATATCAAAGACCCCAAGGACATTACTAAAGTTAGGAATTTCATTTGGGACCCAAAGAACTTCTGATCTTCTCCTTAAAATGTATCTTGTCTTCTCCTTAAATTGTACCTAGAAACAGCATTGTGCTTCTGACATGGGCTACAATCTTTTCATACTAAATGCTTGAGACATTAAATTCTACTATTAAAATTATTGAATGTATGGCAGTAAAAGTTACCTGGTAAAGTAAAAATGACAAATGATAAGATAAGCAACCATTTGAATTTATTTATAGTGGGCTTTTTACACAATAAAGTTGAGGAAACTTACAAAAATGTAAACAATATTGGTTTGAAGATAATTAAAAGCTTCACAAACTATTCAATGTGAACTCAGGATTAAGCACATATATAAACAATACCAGTACTGGGATATAGTTATAACCGCAAGTGAGTTATTCAGTTAATCAGGACAAAAATGAAAATACTACTTGTCTCTTCAACATTTTGAAAAATATCCCCCACTTCATAAGATAATAATATACCATCATTGAACTAATAAATTTAAACACCTCCTTCATGGAGTGATTTTTATGTAAAAATCGTGAGAAATACATTTTCCATCCCAAAGTGACATCTTTAAAAATAAATCAACTAGGTGTTGCTGGGCTATGCCTCATAGGAGAACGTGAGAGATAATTGTGTGGAGTGGTTAAGAATAGAGTCAATATTTTAGTTTCAACATCAAGGTGTAACTACAATAGCTTTGTATTCCCCACCAGGTCCAGTTTTATGTAGTCTTTACTGTGCAGTTGATGGTAAGGAATTTAGCAAATGCTTAAATAACTGTTAAATAACATCACTGATTAGTATCACTATTATTACTAGCCATGGGAAGACCATGAGTGGTAAATATCAAGTAGTAAACAAACATTACTTATTATTATATTATTAAATGTGAGGTAGGAAGAAAACAGGATAATTATAAAGGATATATCATAGTCTTGTGATAAAGATTTTATTGGCATTATAGTTTCTATAATTAGTATGTGTGTACATATGCGCATATACTACATATATATACACTACATTGAAATAATTATAGCAATACTTCTATGCATACCTGGAATCCAAAGGGAATTCAATCTTTTATGTCATATATGGTTGGGTAAGAGGTCAACTTTATTATTTTTCATACAGAAGGTAGACAAATTAACCAGATAATTTATCCTATTCTTAGTGATTTATAACATCACCAATAATATATTTAATTTCATATTTGCCTGGCTCTGCTTCAGAGTTGTTCACCTCTTCTATGATTTATATATAGAATATTATGTCAATTCTACAATCTTTTTAATACTATAAATTTGTATTAGGTTCTAACGTCTTTTAAGAAAACCTACACTCTATTTTTTAAACACATTTCACAATTACAATATTATATTTATGACAGTGCTTCTTTATGACATTGCTTCTTTGGGTAAATAAAAAATTACTTTCTCAAGAATAATTTAACTTTTTGTTTGGATTTTCATGGAATACATCATGCATAAAAATAAGGTGTCCTTGTTGGAAAAATATTGTCTTAATAAATAGCCTAATATCTTTTTTTTTTGCATAATATCTTTTGATAAGTTTAGATAGTTGTAGTAAATAAAGCCCAAGATATTATGAAAATAACTACGTGTCTTGTTCTGAAATAGGTGATTACTTAAATTCATACTGCTTTTCAATTCTATAAGAGAGTAGCAGGTAAAATAATTAACTGATTGATGACTATCTTATGTATTTTATACTGTTGGTAAGTTTACATTTTCTATGTTTTTCATGTTTCCTCCCATAATTCTAACGGCTTTTTCTCAATTCCTTGTCAATCACTTTTGGTTTTATGTCAGCTACGTGGCAATATTTATGTCTATCGAAACAAATTTTGATTCAAACTGTAAATTATTTTTGCACATATGCTTTAGTATTTCCATTTATTTTGTCACTGCTCTAACCGATTACAGGGGCTGGTTTGGAATCATTTTCATGTCTTTGGCATGGACTATCTGAGTATACTCAGAACAGAAAGATTTTATATGACTTTTAAATCAAATGGAAGTTTTATAAAGCTGCCTGGAGATGTCAGATTCCCATTTTACCCTTGTCATAGTTCTCATTTCAGGTGACTTTTTTCGTAGTCACTACTACGCATGTCCAAAACCATTCACAAGTTTCCCTAGAATGGAATATTTAAAAAAAAAAAATGTCTTCCACAAAATGTACTCTTTAATTATTTAATCTTTCCCCTCTTCTTTGTTCAGTTTGTAATCACTCCAGAGATTAAAAAAAAAAAAAAAATTAACTAAATAAGCTCATTGTATACAGACAGATTCAACTGTGCATTTTAAATATTTGCCATGATCTATTATGTAGATTCTGGCTGAATAACAAAAACAATTAGAAGCTGAATAAAATTATATTAGAATTTTTTTTTAAAGGAGCTCTTCTTGAAATGTGAAAGCTAATTTTTATTTCACTGTTTCTGTAAATATTTTAGGAATATAGAACAACTATTTATTTTATTTCAAATATCTATGTTATGAGTTATTGAAATTTTTCAACACATGTCCATTAACATTCCATTCTAAGAGATTAAGGTCAATTATTTGTAAGACTGCTCAGCACACAGGTGATTAGATTTATTGTTGAGCATATACCATCTTTGTCCTGTCAGATTTGATATGTGGCAAACATTACAGTGCTACCTACAAAATTCAGAGGGATGTTCTCAAATTTGAGTAGCATTCACATGCATACCTTATAGATGGGGAAGATTGTGTGTGCATAAGTTAAAATAGTAAGTTAGAACCCATTCTCAAAATAAGCTGTGAGTAAAAAATGTGTACATTAGTAGCAAGATAGAGATTTGTTATAGGACTTTCAACAAAGCATATTGAAAACATCATTTATTTTATAACTCCCTGCTCCTGCAAGTATAATACACACTTAGCTAATGATTGGAAATTGAAATTGATAAACACCTGGAAGAAGTGATAAGTCTTATTGGCTGGATTTTCTTTTATGAACTGCCTTGTTTGATGGGGATAGGCTGTCTGGTATTTCCATACACGCTCCAGATAGACATGACTCCATTGAAAGACAAGAAAACAAAAACAGAAAAAGAACTTTCCTGAAGGTTAAAAAAAAATATTATGCCTTAAATCTGCATTTATTTGAAGAATATGAAATTATAGCCATTGACCCAATTGCTATGAGAAAGCAAGAGTTAAAATGATTAAGGAAAAATAAAAGATATATAAAAGGCCAAGCAATATAGATTGATTTTTTTTTTTTTTTTTTTTGCAGTTTTTGGCCAGGGCTGGGTTCAAACCCGCCACCTCTGGTATATGGGGCTGGCACCCTCCCTTTGCACCACAGGCACCACTGCCATATGGATTAGAATCTTAAAGCAAATGAAATCCAAGTGATTCAAGGATCCAACCTCTGCTCAAACAGTTTCACTACTAACTATGAATCTGGTATAAGTTTTAGTAGCATTCTTTGCCCAATATTTGAAAATGCTAGTAATTTGCTCTGTTTAAAAGATGAGAAGACAGTGTGGGCAATTTTTTCCAAGTAAAATATGATGATGCCTGCTACAAACAAGCGAAGACTCCTTAAATTTACTCTTTAATCAACAGGAAGACTGAAGCAACTTCAGTAAGATTTTAGTATATGACCTCAATGCAGGTGATTAGCATTTATTTTTCATTTTAGCGTCCCGAATACTTTTATCAATGCCTGACAATATCTAATCTTAAATCGGTCAATTTAACAAGCAAATAAATGAGCTCTTATAAGCAGAGGAGGAAAAGAGAACGGGAAAATGTGATAACTTGAGGAAGAGACAGTTGCAGTATGAGGGGACCTGACCTGACATTAGCTTTGCAAATGGAAGAGGGTGGTCGTATCAGAAAGTAGGTGAGACGCCTCTCCAACACAGTAACTTCCCTTTGTAGATAGAATAAAGAATATGAGATTTCAGTCCTATGACTGCAAGGAACTGAATTCTATTAAAAATCTGAATGAGCAAGGAACCCAAGTCTTCCTAAGAGCCTCCAGAAAGGAACTCAACCAGTTAATACCTCAATTTAGTCCAGTGAGACGCTCCTGGAATTTTCAGTCTAAGGTGCCTTAAGAACCAAAGTTTCTAGCAATGTGTCATAGCACAAATTGAAACTAATACATGTCTCAATAAGCATGTGCTGTAAGAATAAAAAGAGGATGGGTGGCGTCTGTGGCTCAAGGAGTAGGGCACCGGCCCCATATACTAGAGGTGGTGGGTTCAAACCCAGCCCTGGCCGGAATGCAATAACAACAACAACAAAAAAAATAAAATAAAATAAATCGATCAACAGAGGAAAGCACCATCACAGAAAGGATCAAATGTAAACCTCTTCTTGATGTGAAACTTCAGCCATGAGATAAAATATTTTCTAAGATGTTATTTTTAATACAATCCCTGTTTCCCCTTTGTTTTTAAATAAAGACAAAGCTTTCATTTTCCTTCATTTCAAAGATTTGGATTAAAAAGAAGCTTGTCCAGAGTTGGTTGATTAAAAGCTTGATCGTTGGTGCTTAATCAGTTCCTGACTTTTAGAGCAGTGTCAAAATCTGCTATTTTTTACAACTTCAAAGGGAAGGTCTTAAGTGTCTCCTGACCCCCACATGTTCTAGCTTTGCTAAGAAAAAAGATTAGTTCAATTACTCCAACTTAAGGTTATAATTGCTCTTCTACAATTTATGCCACGAGTCACTGTCTAATTCCCACTAACTGTTAATGAAAGCAGAAAGCGATGCCGTCCCTACTTGGACAGTCCACTTTCTCTAAAGCTCATCATTGTTTCTCAACAGAAGTCCCTCTGCTATGACTATTATGTTCGAATGCTACCCATTACTTCTTTCTCAGACTCTTATACTTTGTATACAGACTACATTATAAGGGACTGAAAGATAATTTAAACAAATCTGTAAATTTGTGGTTATTTTAATTTAGTAACTTTGGTCATTTATCAGAATGGTCAAAAATTTCTAAATCTATAAATAATTAGAATTAAGTAGGAGTTCTTCAAAATATATTACTTGAGTTTTGACAAAACCTCAGACAACAGCAAATGTGTGTGTCAAAGATTTGTTAACAAAATATAAAAAATATACACATACACCAAAAGTTAGAAAGAGCATATTTTTATTAAAAATGCTCCTTCTAACTGAATTTTGTTCACTTTTTTCTTCATTAAGTATAATTTTATATTTAGGACTTATAAATACTGGAAAATGTAACAACTTACTGATAATCTTGAATGTCAGGGTTTTAAATACTTCAAAAAAGAAGATATAAATGCAGATGTAAGAGGCACAGAATTAACTAAGAAAAATATATTTCAGTACTAAAACTATCTTAGTATTTTACATAAGAAATTGGTCTACGTGAAATTTTATTTTCTAAAAAGGTATCCTCCACCTTAATAATATTTTAGGATTTTTTTGTCCATCAAGTTTCTCTTGCAGTTTTTCTAGAGGTAAATTTTAATTGTTAATATACTCTTTTTTTAGTCATATGGTATCATACTTACAGAGGTTTATAAAACAACTGTGTTTATTCTATGGAAAGATTTCAATTTATAGAGTAATTTCAAAAGCATTTTTCAAAGTCACTCTAGGCATGTTTCCTTTTTATTTCAAAGAGAGCTTCATATCATGTCGATGTGTATTATTACGCGTGGTACACAGTCTTAACAAAGTTGCTACTCTCAGGAGGATTCTTGGCTATATAGGTCTGATCCAGGCACTAAAGACATTTAGCATTCTTCAGCATTCTAACTAAATGTTATACCTTTCTGTCTTTGTAACAAAAACGATGTTCCCACACAAACAAACAAGAACAATAAAAAACAGAATCCATGGCTGACATATACTGGGCATATTATAAAATTGTATAATTTATTTCTGAGAATATGATGTGAAAATGTAAACTCGCTGTATTACAAATGAAGAATCCCAGTAACATGCTACTTTAGCCACGTTCATAGGAAGATGGACTACAGATTAATGTCCTGGAAAGCAGAGAATTACTTACCATAAGTTCTGTAGGAAAACAAGGATAAGTCATACTTTTAAGGACAACAAATTAATTTCACTTATGCCTTTAAGTTGCATATCCCAAGGACTGACTATTCTTTTTCACCCTTTAATCTGATAAAATTGCTTGTACTACTTTGCAGGTAAAGTTGGGATGGGAACAGGGAAATTATCTTGTTTCTATACCCATTGTCTCCCTCTATGCCACAGTTACTGGGAAGAAAATATGGATCAGGAGTGTTCTGTCTTTCACTCAGAAAGTGACTGAGTTGTTAGTAAAGCTGCCATCCTTATTAAACATACATTATTTAACAATTTTTTTTTCAATGCCTATTATAAACAGCTACTGTGTTAGAATTTCAATAAACATTAGGCCCTTATAAATTTTCATCTCTTTAGGAATCCTAAATTCTCTAAGTAAATTTCTAAGTAAATCCAACCCTATCTGCTTTTGTGTATTTTGTACTATTTTCTCTTCTTGTTCAGAGTTTAGAAAAAATTTTCTGTGAAGAAACTATAAACATTTTGTGTTATGTGGGTTGGGTTGTTTTGGTTATAACTATTGTATTTTATTGTTGAAGCTCAAATGCTTGGCTATTCTCCAAAAAAACCTCCCAAAAAAGGCAGATTGACCCAAGCATAACTTGACAACTGATTCTGTACACATTTCCTTCAGCAAACAGGCATGCTCAAGTCCTTCACACATTAAAAAGTCAATGTTTATAAAGACTAACCTTCTAGAGAGTCTACTCTGTTATCCTTTATCTTCACTATTTAAGTTAAAAAATACAGATGGAATTGTTACTCTTTGACTTCCTCAACTTCTTGAGTTCTTAAATCACTGACATCTTCTTTTTAATGCTCGTCACTTGGGCCAAATCTAATGCGCAAAGTTTAGATGTACTATACTTTATGTCTCCATGCAGATGACAACTTATTTGATCACTTATTTTTTCTCACATAAAGTGTTCGAAAGATATTAGCAGTTTCTCCCATTCTACAAGCTCTCCTAGAACCTTGCCATTCCTTTATTAATATCACTCTTTTCTTTAATCTAGATGGGTGTGAAACCAATAGACTCCTGTAGTGATGGCTCTGTACGATTTTTAAGGTAATTCATAAGAGGTATCACATGCAGCTTATAAGCTGGAAAGCCTACACTTGAACTTATACTAGTAAATAAGCTGTGCCACTGTTCCGAAGCTGCCTTGCAGTAAAGAAGACCAAATATTTTCATGTGAAGAGACTATTGAAAAAGTCTGAGACCAAATGAAGAGGAAGATAAGTGAAGGTGTCTCCCAGCTGCTGCAGTTCCAGACACCATCTGATCCAACTCCATCAGAGACCTTTGGCCTGGTCACAGACTGAATGTGTGTGTGGAAACAACACAAGTACCCATCAATACAAGAAATAATTCATAAAATGTGGTATATGCATAATGTGGAGTACTACTCAGCCATAAAAAATGGTGCTCTAGTATCTCTTGTGACAACCTGCATAGAACTGTAAACCATTCTTCTAAGTTTAACATTGCAAGAGCCAGGACAACCATATGTACTCAATTCCAAATTGGGACTAATTGGAACTCAATTCCAGTTGGAACTCAAGTGCACATATGGAATAAATTTCAGTGAAAATCAATCTAGGGGATGGGTAAATCCACATCTACTGGGTAAAGTGCATAGTATCTGGGTGAAAGTTACACTTGTAACTTTGACTCAATTTGTACAAAAATGTAAACAAAAAATGCATCCCCTAATATTCTGAGAAATATTAACATAAAAATATAATAAACTTAAAACACATAAATATGTTTTAAAAATATAAATAAAAATATAAAAAAATAAAAAGGTCCTCGAAATCACTAAGTGCTTACAAGTCAAGATTTAAAGGTTTTCTGCAAAATGCATGTCTAACTAGTAGCATCACTGTTAGAAGAATAAAGCATTTAACAGTTTGTTGAATGCCTTCTCCAAAGGTAATAAAATTAATTAGTGAGATGTGCAGGCTGCTGATTCATCTGATTATATGTTACTACCTAAAGTGCAGAATTTTCTTTCTAGGTCTGTTGCCTAAAGCACTTTGGTTGATTCATCACCTCTTTCGCTCCGAGGGTTGATCATTGTAAATGACTTTATTGACCCATGGCGTGGTTCAGCATCATATGCTCCAATGAAGCAAGCAATAAACAGCTGGGAAGTGCAGGTTAGAAGTCAATGTGGAAAATTCAAGGACTGAATCAGCATACTTTCTGCCATCAGGCTCCCATGCTGTCACAGATTTCTGAATGTCTTACCTGACAGGCAAAGATTTTTAAAGGGACTTTCCCTAGACTAATGTGCCTTCTTATGCACTTTCCTGACTTTTAGAAGTGGAGAGCACTGTATTTTTAGAACCCATATTCCAAGTATCTGGATCATTATTCATAATTACATTACATTTTACTTATTACATTATCAGTGGAAGTGTAAAGCCAAATGTGATTTTGATAAAGTAATGTAACATTTCGGGATTTAAATAATATTTTAGAAATGACCTAATGGCATTAAGCACTGTCAATAGGAAGAAAACAAAAATCCACTAAGAGTCAAACATAATTCAATATCAATGATACCCAGAATGGAGAAATTTTAGCTAGCATCGCCTCCTTCCACCAACTGGCCACAAATTTTCTCAGAAAGAGCCTGATCTTCAGGACAGCTCTCCTATTTAGAGTTAATTTATAAGAAAAATAATAAATATCCCTCCTCTACTAATTTTAGGGTGATTTAAGAATTGTTTTATTATTGTCAAAGGAACATAATGAATGTTTGTCATGTAGGCAAATTAATAAAAGATTAAATTCTTAAATTACATATGGTAGCAAGAGAATAAGAAGTCACAGATCATATTTACAACAATATTTACACAATATTTGCAAAAGACATATCTCATAAAGAATTCTTAAAACCCAAAAGTCAAAACTCAACAAATTCATTTAAAAGAAAAAGAAGCAAAGCCCTGAACAGATTCCTTATTAGAGAAAGTATACAGATGGCAGGTGAGCATATTAGAAGAGGCTCCCCATCCTACTGGGGAAGTACAAGTTAAAACAATGAACTATCACTACCCATGTATTAGTGTGGCCAAAATTCAGAACATTAACACCACCAAAATAATGGTGAGGATATGGAGCAGCAGGATTATTATTTATTGCGGGAGCAAATATAAAATGGTACAGCCATGTTGGAAGACAGTTTCTAACTTTTTTACAAAACTAAACAAATCTACCCTCACAATACAGCAATTACATTCCTTGATACTTAACCAAATAACATGATAATGTACAGTCATACAAAACCCTGCACATGAATGCCAGTAACATGATTACTCATAATTGCCCAAACTTATAAGCAAACAAGACATCCTTCAGCAGGTAAATGGAAAAATAAGCTATGGTACATCAGGAGAATAGAATATTTTTCAGTGCTAAAAATAAAATAGCTATCAAGTCAAAAGAAAAAAAAATAGAGAAGTCAGAAAAAATATCTCACTAAGTGAAAGAGGCCAATCTGTCAAGATTACAGACTATATGCATATGATTCTGACTGTAAGACACACTGGGAAAGGCAAACATGCAGACAATAAAAAGGTCAGTGTTTACCAGAGGTTATGGTGCAAAGAATGAGTAAGTAGAGCACAGAGGACCTTTAAGGCAAACTATTCTGTATGACCCTGTAATAGTGAACACATGTCAAAATATATTTATAAATGCCCACAGTACATACAAAGTCAAGTGTGAACCCTAAGAAAATGAAGTCTAATTGGAAAATATTAAGTAACAAAAAATATTCTTTTAATTGAAATATTCTCAGAGTCCTGATTAAACAATGGTGTACACTTGTACATAAAACTTACTCAATATCATCATGTAATGTTCCCATTGTTAATTTATTTCAGTATTAAAAGGAGCTCCAGTAAGTTCAACACAAACTGACATCCTGAATTTATTTGAAAATACAAATCTTTGATAATATACTAAGATCTGTGCCATGTCTCAGATCAAATAGCCTGTTAATAATAAAAGGATATGTAGTAATTTTTACAGCAATTTTCAAAGGTATTATGATAAAAATTTAGAAAAGTTTAATTATAAAATTCATAGACAGAGCAATATAAAAACTAGTGATCTATAATAGAAAAGAAAATAGGTGACCTACTTTGGACATTCACAAATCCAAAGGGTAAAGGAATTCAGTGGAAATGGATTTTTTTTACTGAAAATAGTTAAAATATGTAATAAACTCTTGAAAGGAGGAATAGAAATTAGTATCAAGAGTACTAAAGTTGTTTGGGGACAAGGAGCAATATGAGTTTATGGCTAAGCACAAAGGAATACCAGATATTATTTTTTCAGTAATGCCTAAGGAATCTTCCAGAATGTGAGGATATTTGAGGAAATAATTTATTTATTTTTTATTTTTTTAATTAATTTATTTTTTTTATTATAGATAAAAATATGCACCATAGATGTGGCAGCCTTTTATACATTAGTTATTAAGCAAAGTGTATATTCTAATAATATAAAGTCCATAAAGGCATGATTACCAAAAATCAATCCATCAGAATTTATATATATATATACTATATATATAAAAAAAAAAGTTCTTCACCTACATCTTGCATTTAGTGTTAAGAAGAAGATATTTGATAGAATTAACTAGAGTTCCATGCTCTTATATAGCATATAATATTAAAAGAACTCATACTTTGGAATTATTTTACTCTCTTATAAGCAGGATTTGACTAGTCCAAAAAATAAACTCTGCCTTATCCTTTATTTCCAGATTTAATAGTGTTGTGGGATTTTTTTTTTAATTATTTTAAATTAAAAATAAAAAGATATTCAAAAATACTAATACTATGAATGATACAATTAGATTCAAATCATAGAATAATATTCTATTTTCTACCTCTTTATTACAGTTATGGATCACATAGCAATACTGTTAAAATGTAGATACTAGTTCACTTGACTCTAACCTATTTCCACCATTTCTGAAAAGTTTCTAAAGTCAGTTCTACTGTATATACATTATATTTTACGTAGCCGGAATTGTTAGCATTACATGCTAACGTTTTCACTCATGTGAAAAATCTAACTCTGAAAGTGTCAGGAAGATCTGATTCACAACAAAAATGTGCTAATGCTTCTATAACAAGGAATATATTTTTTAATTTCTCAATTACCTTATAATTGAAAAACTGCAGATAGGTTGGAATGGGAAAAGAAGCCTGTTAGTGTAACACGAAGTATTTTCTCAAGTTAAATTTGTGAGAGCTCAAAAGATAAAAGTATCAATAGAACACAGTCATAGAGTTGGGAATTTACAAGTTAAAATGTTCTAGACAATTGTTTCTTATTTGATAAGCATTTTGAAGAACTGTTTCTACTTTACCAGAGTAGGTATGTAGTTTTAAAACTTTTTGCATATACATAGTTTCACATGTTTCCTTAATATCCCTCCATTTAATTGCCAACAATAAGTTCAACTTGTTTTGCTTTTAATAAATAAATAAAATTGAAAGAGGAAAGTATTTAAATGTTAGTAGCTATTTTTGGAATTAGTGCTCATTGGATTTGAAAAACTTTTGCTCCTGCTTTTCAGGTACCCATTTATGGGCTTAATCAGACAGTTGTTTGTGACAGATGTAAAGTATGCTTAGCATGCACAAATACTTGCTGGTAGGGTGAGAAAGTTATGTTGCCTTGGACAACTCATTTACATGATAGCCACCCTTAAGAAGTTTAAGAGCTCCTCAAGCTCATGCTACATGTATTAGCCAAAATAAAATGGGCCTCTGATCTTCAGGCTAGTATCTGAAATGAAAGAAACTACTTGATATGTTTGTCCTATAAGGTCCAGTTAGAGAAGGAACCCACTAGGTACATAAAATCTATTATTATATATTTTAAGATAACCATATATTTCAGGCAAATCACATATTATTCAATGAATTTAAAACATTTAAAAACTTGTCCACAACATTTATATTTCTTAGCATAATACACTGTATAGTTATTGTTTGTTGGTTTTTTGAGACAGAGTTTCAGTCTATCGCCCTCGGTAAAGTTATGTGATGTCATAGCTCATAGCAACCTCTAACTCTTGGGCTTAAGCAATTCTCTTACCTCAGCCTCCCAAGTAGCTGGGACTACAGGCACACGCCACAACACCTTGCTGTTTTCTGTTGCAGTTGCCACTGCTGTTTTAGCTGGCTGGGGCTGTCATCAAACCTGTCATCTTGTGTATATGGGGCCGGTGCCCTACCCACTGAGCCACAGGCACAACCCCCACAGTGTAGTTTTACAATCTGTTCACCTATTTTTCCAGGGCCAATTGCTCCTGCATCCTCCTAATCACCCTAAATCCCAGTCGTGCTGGGCTACACACATACTTTTTCCAATACCCCATAATCATAATCATTCTGAATGTCTACTGTCTCCCCTTAGTTATTTCTTACATACTTCACACCATTTTAAAGACAACTCAAATATCATGTCCTCTGGAATACTGGCTCAGATTTATCAAAGGACAAGGCAATTAATTTCTTCATAGTATCTCTTCCATTTTTTAAACCAGCTTTCATTTTTTTTTATTTTGACCATTATTTTATGTTGTATTACATTTACCATTTTAGAAAGGACCAGATTTCCAAAGGCTTCCATTTGGCTCTTCTCCCACTACATTCTCACTCTAAGGGTCAGAGATCTAACTCAAAGATGCTAAATGTTCTTAGATGAAGTATAATTTGAGGCGGTAGAGAAAAAAACAGAATAGTTTAACAAAACAACTGAGATCACTGTGATTTAAATATCAGTCACTGATTTACATATCCCTTGTCCATCACAATCCCTTACTTTGTGATGTCACGGTGCATTGTGAATTATCAGAAATTATCACCACTTCAAAACTAATGAGTAACTTTTCAAAACTGACATTTATTCCTGGTTACTCTAATAAGTCACCATAGATTCCTTTGAGGAAGGGCTGGGGGGAATTTTACAAAGTATACTTGATGTAATATAGCCAGTCTTTACTCAAGGCAACCAACTGTCTCAGTGAATTATGTTGTTTTAGGTACAGTGAGTTATGTTGTTTTAGGCCCACTCATGACAAATGGGTGAAAGTGCTTGACGCTTCATTGTGGGAACCTGAGTCAGGTTTCTGGCCACAAATCTAAAAATGTGTGTTGTTGCTGTTCTCATATATACTCAGTAAAATTTTAGTAGGAAAGTATGAACAATTGGCTAACAAAAATCTCTGCGAGTAATCTCTTCTGGTCAGTGATTAGAACTCAGTTCCTGCACTTTATTTGGTAAATGTGTCATTGTAGCTGTGGCTGTTACACACTGCGTCTTTGATTCTGTTACTCTGGAATCCCCTTTCACCTTCACAAATGTCACGAAGACCATGTCAATGGCGGTGTCTCCACCCATCAAGTCAGAACTGCTATGGAGAGCAGTATAAAATGTTTCAAAGTGGCACTTGAAATGTTCTTGTATCCTCAGCCCTGTTTATTTTCCAGTACCTTAGGAAACAGAACCCTCTGAGTCCTCTAGGTGGGAGTGAGATGGAAGAGAGCAGTGATTCACTTTGCTCATGATACACCTTCTCCAGCATTCCTATCTTCCTAAGCCTTTAAATTCTTTCCTCTATGTTAAGATAAAAACCTTGCACAGCGGTTCTCAACCTGTGGGTTGCGACCCACAGGAACTGTATTAAAGGGCTGTGGCATTAGGAAAGTTGAGAACCACTGGTCTAGCATTTTAGCCTCCTTGAATTTCAGTACAATAGAATACACATTTCAGTTAACCAACTAAGTAAACTGGTAATGCTATTTTCAGGTGTGCAAGCAAATCTATTGAATAAATTCAGCCAAATTCAGTATTATAAGTTTTCACCTTTTGTCTAATTCTCTTACAATCAACCGTCTCACAAAATCCCCAGATTTTTATTGATATCAATTGGCAAAATCTTACTATTATTTTTAAATACAAGTTATTCCCTCGTAGTTCAGATTTGATATGTAATCTAGGGCATGGTAAGCTCTGACTCAGCAAGGTCAGAAGATAGTAAGGATGAAGGGTGAGTCTAGAAGAAAATTGGCAACCAGAGTGATTTATTACCTGATCTTCAAGCAAGGGCAGACCAGTCTTCTCAGTCAGAGGAAGGAAGATTGCCTCTACCGACAAGATAGGCTTAGGGAAAGTCGAGTTGTTTCCAAGTTTATTACTTTAACCCAAACCCACTCATATGGCCTTAGAAGCTTTCTGAATATCTTGCAATGATTAGATCTCAAAATTTAATGGCATGGGTTTATGCTTATGGCTTTTTACCTTGTTTACTTGTTTGTTTATCTGTAAGCTGTCAAATTCAGTTAAAATAATTATTCCATCTTATAGTCTTATAATAGTCATCTTATAAACAGATAGTGAACAACAGTTACCAGTTGGTTGCTAGTGCTTTGTTTCAGAAGGCTTTATGTCACAAGTCACAAGCAAACACAGCTGGTTATTTGGATAACTGGAAAATCCATCACCTGCTATAGATTACTAGTACCCAAATTACCATTACCAAATAGTTCAGTACTATCCTAATGGCTAAAGGACATGGTCGAACCAATTCCCTGGACCCAACATTAGTAACCGTGCATTTTCTCATATATATGGTCCTTTATCAACTCTAGGTATGATGTCTTTAGTCACTACTGAGTCATGAAACAGAAACACATCAGTTATTTTAAAAGAATATTTAATCCATATCTTGGAGGACTGACATTATAAGAAAGGATCAGTGAAGTAACAAGAAAAGTAGTTCCAACCCCTGGAGTGGAGGGAACAAAAGAGACTTTTTAATTCTTTTGTATGATCTTTTAAATTTAAATAATGCTCTTTAAAAGTGACATAAACCTTTAATTTCCACTGTCTTGAAGTATTCCTTTTACATGTGTTTTTTTTTTTAAACAAAGGACTTAGATATATTTTGTTTTCTGCTAGACAGCTACTCCTTAAGAATCTAAGAATTTACAAGATGAAAGAGGGGACCCATCCAGTGGGGGAAAGAGATCTGCCTTCCCAAGGCTGTTACTCCTGAGTGGGTGTGAGCAGGAGGGTTGCAGGAATTACTAAAACAGCTAGAAATGGAAGCAAATGTTGTTGAATTGCCAGGAGGAGGTGAAAAACACTGAGCTCTTTGAAGAAACACCAACAAGAGCAGGAGACAAAAAGGAAAAGAAAGTTTGACCCTTTTCCTGCCTCCCAACTCTGTGTAGCACTTTCTGGGCAGAAACTAACGGGAGCAATCTGCAATAGATGTATTCTTTCATGAGCCTCATCCCAGAATCACAGAAGAGAGGATGGGAAGGAACAATTGGGCATAAAAGATAAGTGTTGAATTACTGACAGTTTTCTTTCTTATTTACTAGAAAAGAACCTCAATCTACTTTTTGTATGTCATTGTAGCCACTTGAATAGTTACGAATAAAATGTCGTACTTACTAGTTGCTCAGCAAATGTTTTTTGGGTGATTACATGAAGAGCAGTAAGAAGACATTTTAATTTAGATTGTCAAGTGCTGGAGATCCAGAAGCATTTAATGATGAGTTCTTCTAGGGCTGACATGTCTATGATTTTGTCAGTGACTGTTCTAAGCTTTTCGAAGCCTTGGATCACTCCTATAAATTATGTGTCATTTTTGTCATTATGAAGATGATGAAATACAGGCTGACAAATGTTAAAACCTCTTCTATGGTTCTAGAGGTTCTAGAGTGAGCACAATAACATAGAATAGTGATAAAAGAAAATGAGCTTCAGAGACAAAAGAATTCTCTGAATTTGAAATCCTATGTTCCACTCTCTTTTCCCATCAAATGCATTTTGTAATTCATCTTCAGAAATGCATTCTGGAAATCCTTTAGTGTCCTCAGTGATTATTTTGCTGCTATGAGTCAATGTTTTCTGCCTTCATTAGATATAGATTTATTAAGGCATATTTCTTGGCAATGAATTGGTTAGTTCTTGATATCCCACCAGGAAGTTAAAGTTGTATTGATTTATGACAGAAGCAGCAATAACTATGGTATCTTGAGTTCCTCTATCAGCCAACGACTTTATGGAAAAATATTAAAAGTATCTATTAAATGTATGTCAGGGTGGAAATTTCAGAACGTAAGTCAATTTACTAGAGGTAAACATGGCAACACATATCAGATGTACACAGCAGCAGGGAGAGGAGGCAATAGTATTTTAAATACTTTCTCTTCCTTTGCAGAACCACTTAATGTCTTTAGAGTGTGGTGGTCTCATTTATGCCTGAAATGCACATTGCTCTATGCAGTGTTTCAGGAGACCTTCCAAAATGTAAAAAGTGCGTTAGCAAACGAGTCCAGTTATTTGGCTACAAAAATCAACATTTTCAAAATTTAAAATTCAAATAAATTGCCCAAAAGGAGAAAATAAATCTCTGCTTTCTCTGCTTTGAAGTGAGTACCAAGCACTTTCTGTTTCGTTTCTGGGATATCTAATCACATATGCTGCAGAATGAACCAAACCTTTTTCATCCATAGCACTTTTTTAAAATTTTTATTTTTAAGGAATTTACACATTAATATGCCAACCATAATAGAACTGTGGGCTGTTCCCAATGAGTAGCCAGGAAAGTAGCTGCTTGGCTATTAAATGACAGAGCTACACATTTTGTAGGTATTCACCTTTATGTAAGTATTAACACACAAGACCACTTCATCATCTCATTTGACCTCCATTTTAAATGAAAAGAAAAAAGGGGAAGAAAATTGGATATTCAAGAATATTTACAAATTTTAATTATATGTCCTGTACAAAGAGCCAATTTTTAGATTTTTTCCTTTAAATACAGATATTAATAAATGATACAATGTGCTTTGAGAATTGACAAAAAATAATTGTAAGAAGCTATCCTTTTTTTCCTAAATCATTCAATCTGAATAGCAGTATGTAACACAGGCACAGTGAAGGTTTAGATAATCACATAAAATGTTGCGTGATTAACAGCACAGAGATTCTCAAGGAGTTGTATTAAGATTGATAATGTACAAATTTATAGAAAAGGTGAGAAATACCAATCAAATGAAAGGTGTTACTATGGACAAAAGTTGATACAAAAACTTTAGTAGATAAGGAAGATACAGACCAGATTATGAAGAACTCTGGTCTGTTTGAGGATTTGGATTTTTTCGTATACCATGTAAACAATATGAAGCAAAACACTGTCAGCTACAACTAAAAACATGTCTAGAAAGTACAATGTAGAAAGGCTAACAATGAGGAACGAGAAGCAAAAATTAGATTGGAAGCTGTTACAGTTGCTATGTTCTTGAGAGGGCCGCTACTGAAATTGTAGTTATTTGGGCCCTTTAGTTCAAGCAAGGCCTTTTAATTCAAGCATAGCATTTTTAAACTAGAAAATTACTAGGACTATCTAAATGGGACAAAGTTAGATTAGATTATTTGATTGCTTTAATTTAAACATTTTTTCCTGAAGTTTGGTAAACAACAGGGCTCAAGAATTAAGTTACATGACTCAAGACAGTTCTAAAGGACTGGAAATAAGGTAAAAAAAGTGGCATTATATGAACCCATCTAAAGTCCTAACTAAGCAATGCTAATATAAAATAGCCAGAGACTATGGCAGGATTTGTGTTTGTGTATGGTACGGTTGAGGAAGGATTGAATTCAGAAAGGATAATTTGTTACCTTATAGAAGATCCAGAACACAGATCATGTATACAGTATAGGAGTTTCTATTTCCCTGTTATTCAAATTCTGTAAGAAGTTTACCCGCATATACACATTCTAACACAATATGGAATTTCACAAAGACAAACAAGCCCAGGAGTGAGTCTGTAGAGAACAAAAATGCATTACATTGATAATAGCAACAATAATAACAAATAAAAACCGAGGAATGTTTTCTAATTGCTAATATCATCTAACTCGGTCCATTAGGTTAAATCCAGTACAACGAGCCCTATCATTTCCTAACAAAGTCTGATATTAGCCTATCATATTAACAATTACCCATTTTTCTACTTTCTAAATTTCTCCCCATACAATGGGAGGTATAGATGTGATGTATCTGGGGTATCCTTATTTCTTTCTTATTAAAGCAAAAATATGAATATATTCTTTGCATTGTTATGTTTATCTCTTGGTTGTGGGCAAAATTTTTAGTATACAAAAAATTATACACGATTGCTGCATTTTCATTTTATTTTTAATTTTAGGCATTTTCCCCATCTCTGATGCTATATTATTTTAATATAAAATACAACCTTTTTAAAAGAAATTTAATGTTATTTAAATATTTTATTTATAACATTTACATCAAATCTATAGAATCAGAATTCTCACTCAAGTCACATTGCTGAATAATTTACTTTACCAAAATAATTTTGTATGACAGATGGCACTAGAGTATAGGCCAGCATGGTCCAGGTAGATTTGGAATTAACCCTCTATCCTGTGTATATTATGCTAGTTGCATTCAAAATTCACTCCTTTCAAGGTATGTACATGTATGTATATTGTCAAACAAACTAAACATCCCCATAGTTTTACTTTCAAAAGTAAGGAAGATGTCATTACCATTTACCGATTTACATCTTTCCATTTTATTTAAGCAACTACTCTGACAAGTCAATAAGTCATTCAAGAAATGATGGAAATCCCATGACTCATTGCTCAGAAATCCTCTTCTTTTCTCACTTCCCAAAAGAAATCTGAGATTGTGGATGTCATTTTCTCTTCCATGATCTGGCATCATTTGATGGAAAGCCTAGACCTACTAAATAGGTTTCTTGAGTATGAACTCATTATTAAATGCTACTAATCCTCAGACAAGTTTTGCAGTGAGGAACATCTTTAGCTTCCATGAAGGTGGGAGAAATATGTTTCTGTTTATTAAGAAAGTCTGTTGTGCAACTCAATATGCATCGTTTTCAAAAGTGATGAAGGAAATACCCATTCCACAGAATAAGTCCTCAAATCAACCTCACTCAGCATATTTATGACTATTTCATATACTGTGATGCAAAAAAAAAAAAAAGAAAGAAAGAAAAATATTTGGGGGAATTTGAAAATGCATTACTCATATGTGAATAGGTAGTAAAAAATATTAGTTTCAATTATTCATATATATATATATGTATGTATCTTTTCTTTTAGTTGCCTGCTGTTCTGTTCTGAAAACAAATTGCCTGGGAGCCAGAGAGTCATCAATTCCCTCAGTGCTGTTCACAAATATTTGGAAGTTATATGAAAGAATTTATTCCTTCTTGATTTTCCTTATTATTCTATTTCTTATGATTCTATTTGCACAACATATAATCTTTACAAGTGCCTAAAATAACCCATGCCTATTGTTAAAGCCGTTGTTATTTTTAAAGATTAACTTTTCATATACACAAATATTTTTAAGAGAGTAAATTTTAGAAGGTATAAAATATATTTACTTTCCTATGAAAATAAAAACCTTATTGATCTGAAATGCTTCCTTTTGGAGGGAGTTAGAGACAGCTACTTACAGAAGTATTCACATTTTAAAGACAGTGAAAAATATATCAAGAAAGCAGCATAAGCTCTTTCAGCTGTCTGCTGAGTATAATACAGGAAGAAAGAGCCCCCTAATGGAGGATGCACTTTCTCAATTCTCAGTTCACAATGGCTAAAATGAGTAATCAGGCAAGATATCTGATACTATGAAGGCAAAAAAAAAGTTGAATGAAAGGTCAATTAGAGCTCTCTCAAGTGCAAAGAACAATGAGAAGTGTTGAAATGAATTAAGTAAGCTGTTAGATGTCAGGGTTAGAGTGACGCTTAGATAAGCAACTCCTAGGACGCTTGTCTTCCTCAGTCATGTTAGCTGAAGAGCACATCTGTAATTCAGGAAACACTACAGAGCTGAAGGATGTGAAATGCTAATTTTTTTTTTTTTTTTTACAAACATCACTTCCTATATAAGAAAGGGAGAATCAAATTCCTTACAGGAGAAATCAGAGAATATATCAGAAAACTATAAAAGAGAATCAAAGTAATAAAGAAGAAGCTAAGAAGATTGTCCAAATGCAAGAGGCACACCTTGCTTAGGAATTATTTTAAAAGTTTTTAGAAGAACGAATGTGATTATTCATAGGAAAAAAAGTATATATGTTTACATCTACTCATGCTAAAAGTATAGTAGTCTTATAAAAAACACATGATATAAATAGAATTATTTTTTTATCATATATAACTCAATTTAACCCATCAATAAATGTTGTAGGAAACTTAAACTGTATAAAATAAGTTAGTTACTTAAGATTTTAAAGTTATAAAATTTAAATTAATTTTTTGTATTAAACATAAAAATGAACATATGAATGAGCTAAAACTAAGTTACCGGCTTGAATGAAATGTCAAATTGTTTGCATAAAAAATAAAGTGAAATAATTAAAAGCAACTTTGAGTAAGTTGCACAAGAAACATAATTAACATAGCATATGCAAAACAAGCAAGATTATATTGGATTTAAGACAAATTCTGTGTGTGTGGGTTTGGAATAATATTGTCAGTATATGCAGAAATATGTGGTCTACAGTGCCTGTCACAGTTCTCTGTTAATATTTTGGCAGTTTTTTCTCAAACATAATACTTAGCTATATATAGCTTTTATTTCAAATGCCTCAATCTAAAAACAAAAATTAATGGTTTTAATGTATATTTCTATTCCTTCAGACAAATTGTACTTTCCAAAATTTCTACTACCAATTCAGTTATTCCCACCTGACATGGTTAACATCCAAGGAAATATCTAGGTAGCTATAATACTTACAGCATTAGAAAACATTAGAATTCCATTTCACATTTAGAAGACAAATAGATGTCATAAATAATTGTGTTTTCAAATTTGCAGTTTTAATTTAAATATAAATAAGGGTTAAAAAGCACACAAGAACAGCCGTTCAGAGCATGTCATTTTCCCCCATTCAGATGCACTGGCTCCATTACAGGGTTGTACACATGTTCTCACATGAAACACAGAGCAACCTATTAAAAAGTTTTTGCTGACTTATCACAGATCTTATATTTGACTAGAGGAGTGACTCAGGAAACTTCATTCAAAAGGTCAATCCGGGAAACTCCTGAGGTAAAATATCTCTAAACGATTTAAAAAGCAAATTCATTGACATTTAAAATGTTACAAACCATTTTAGTTCCAGTAAGCAAGAAATATTATTTTGTGACAATGTTTTCCCCTTGGCAGCTGATATCTGTGACCTATAAAACTAAGGTCAGGCAACGACATCACTACTGCATTGCTCTGGCCCATTATTTTTACTCCATTTCATAATTTCCTTAGAAGTAATTTTCTCAGAGCCCTCCTCCCAGCAGGAAATTTAATTTGTGCAATGTCCTGATATATTCAAGACACTTAACCTGCATGTACATCACTGACACTTAAAACATTAATTGATGGAACTGCAAGTCAGCAATGAACTCTAGGATAGCTAAACATCTCCAGAGTCATATTTCTTTGCCTCAGCTCAGTACTTAGGAACAAATGCTGGCCGTCAATAGCCATAACAAGAGGGCAGTCTAATGTTACATCGTTTAAAACACATCATTCTTATGTGGAAGAGTTAAGGCTGCAATGAAAAGACAGATTTAGTTAAAATTAACCACTGACAATCAGTGAAAAGCACATGGCAGCTTCTGCCTGGAATAGCATAGTTGACAACTAAAGCAGTAATGGTCCTTCCTTGATAACCTTTTATTACCCAAACTTAACAATTACAAAACAATACCCATGGACATATTTTAAGCAGTTAACTAAAAATGCACTTTTTAATATAAACTATTTCTCTTCTTTATACAGAGTATGTGCCACACAAACTTACAATCTAGTGGTATTACTTTAAGAATTACTTAAATGAACCTGGAGATCAAGAAGCAATGTATTCACGTGAATACAATATGCATTTCCTTGCTTCTGAATTCACATGCTTGTATATAGAATTGGCTTTAATGCATCCTGCAAACTGTTTTAAAAGCATGCAAAGCTGTGATATATTTTCCTGTGAAGGATTAAAAAGAAATCCGGAAATGAATAATAAATTTTCTTACCTGCAGCATGAAACTGTTTCTGTTCAATGCTGGAACAAAGTGGGACTGAGAAGGGGACGTAATTTTCGTATTCTTTTCAAAATCTGCTCCAATGATGCAGAAGTGAAATGAGCTGTTTTCCAAGGTGAAGTCTTCTATTTTTTTCTGGGTCTCAGAGCTGACACTCTCTTGCAAAAGAAAAGGCACCTCAGTAAGTTGCTGTCTGAGGGGGCTATAAAGCCAGGTTATCCGGCACCAGCAGTCACACAGTGATGCTCTGGAACGTGCGCTGCCTGCCTGCCCACCTTGCGTTCCTGTCTCCTCTCTGCCTCTCTCTCCTTTCACCCTGATGCTCGCTCAGCTCTGAGTCTCAGCTCCTGCTGCTGCTGTGTAATCAATCTAGCCCTTCTGAAGCTAATAGTCTCCTATTTAACCAGCCAATCAATAGCAAGGATTTCACTGCCAGTCCCAGGAGTCTTTTCCAAGAGTGTTGCAAACAATAAGAGTTTTGCCACCAGTTTAGCCAAGTAGTTTTCATTTTTCATTATTTTATCTTCCTTAGAGATAAGGTTCGAGAGACAGAGGCTCAATGCAAGCTGTTCCCATGTATTGCAGACTTTTATATTTTAACATTTTACCCTTTCTTATCCAGCTGTGTTAACTTATAATTATACATCCTCACCTTCTTCCCTCACCCTTTCAGAATTGCTGCAAAGTAGCAATGTGTGCTAGAATATTTTCCATTCAAATGTGTAAGGAAAAAAAAAATTCAGTAGCAATATTGCATACACTGACCATTTTTTTGCTAGAAACAATAGTCGACTGTATGCTAGCATCAATTAAGGAACACCCCCATTATATAGATTTATATTAAAATCCAATTCTATAAAATTCATGAAAAATATTTTTATTCCCTGTAAAGAACAAGAGGGGTGTTTGTAGATATTTTTGAATCAGGTTCTGAGTCATACTTCAGTGTATAAAACATTTTCAATTTGAAAGCATTAATCTCCAAAAGGATCCCTCTGAATGTATCAAATAAAGCATTTCACACCTGATTCATCCCTTCAAGGTTAAGAAGATTTTCTTCTTAAAGTGATACACTCAATGCTCATCTGCTGTGACTGACCACAGTAAAGAAGCACAAAGCAAACTGCTGAAGACCAGACTGGTTTTTCATTTCACATGTACTTCCAGGGAGACAAACAAAAAGAAAAAAGAATAGAGTATATGTGTTCAAGTTAGCCAAACCTCAGAAATACATTCTCCCTCGATTTCTAATTCGGGGGGCGATTGCTCATCTCAGTTTCACTCTGTTTGTTCAAGCAACTTTTTAGTTACTTTTTGTTTAATAATGCATTTCTGTACTCACTAAAGCAAGTTGTATCGGAATGCTTAACCAAATGTCAGTTCTCAGTTGCCATTAAATTCTGGGCAGTAATCATGTAGTTCCAAAATTCAGCATCATGTGATACAAAAACAAGTTTGTAATGTGTAGTAAATAAAACATCTCATAAATGGACTAAAAAGACCACCAGGTGTATATGATCATAGAGTCACATTTAATTATAGTCTAAGTTATAAGTGTTGGAACACCTGTTAGAGGCACACTTCTTGAGTTAGTTGACTCATCACAGCAAATATTTATTGAGCAACTCTTTGTATCAGACCTTGGACTCTCAGTAACAGAAACATAATTAAAGGAAAGACAGGTTACTTCCTGTTCTTGATATTTTCAAGATATCCTGTAGTTGGGTAGTCAATTTCGCAGGCATTTGCAATATGGTCAGTGAATAAGAAGGTCTCCAACAAGCAAAACTCGAGGGAGAGTAATTGCCTGCCTTGCTTCTTCTAGCTCAAAAAGCAAGAAGTAGTGAGCAAAGAGATCACGACTCCTCTAAAATAACAGAAAGACTTTGTAATGGACAGAATTGCAATGATCTTTCTCAAAGAGAATAAAAATATTTCACAGCCTGAAGAAAAAGGCTGGGGATAGAAGTACCACAGAAGCAAAACTATAAGGTCAAAGGAGAAGCAAGGTGGTGGAAAGGCAAAACACTATGAAATGAAGTCTCACATGACTTTCCAATCTAGTGAGAAGAGGTTCAGTTTAGAAAGATCCCAAATTTTCAACATAGACGGGTGACTGGGAAAAAAAAAAAAAAGGACTGGTAAATGGCACACACAGTTATACTCCATTTCTTTTTCTGTCATAGAATTTATCCTTCCTGAATTAAATTTGTCTTGTAGTTATTATGTGCATCTTCCTATTCCAAAATACAAGCTCCATAATGGAAAAGATCTGGTTTTGTCCCACAAATTTACCCAACCATTTTTAATAATTGTGCCTGGGGCACATTAGCTGTTCAATAAATATTTCTTCAGTGAAAAACAATGACATTATGAACATGTTTAGAATAATAAAATAATCACTACAGGACAACTCCTTAGCTAGTACCATATATACTCGAGTATAAGCCGAGTTTTGTGCCAAAAGAACTCGGCTTATACTAGAGTATATATGGTAATTCTCTTATTTTACATTCAAAACTGTATAAAATGAATATTAGCCCATTTTACATATAAAAGAGGTTTATTGCCTTATCTAATGGCATACAACCAATGACACTGTTGGATTCTAAAATCCAGACTCTTAACAATGTTGAGTTTTCAGGAACCAGATGGTATGTCAGATAATATAAAATAAAACAGAAAATACTAATTGGGACATTGATTTGTGGGACATATAATTGGAACTGGTGGAAAGAATAAAAACAAAATAAATCAAAGCTAAGGGTTGGAGCTCTGGAAAGATGACAGAATAGGCTGCAACAGAGATCTATCTTCTGCACTCACACAGCAATTCTACTGGCAGACTCTGACTGATGGAACTATTTTTGAACTCTGAAGTCTATGGAAGGAACTTCCAGTGGAAGCTTGAATGGTTAATCTGCAGTTAATTTTGGTCCATTTAAGCTCTGAGGATAAAGAGCTGATACCATCCGACATGCTTTCTCCCTGTGGCAGGCTGCTACACATGTATTTTTGGAATAAACTGCATATGATTTGTGGGGATTGTAGTTGAGGTTTGATAAAAGGACTCTATTCTCCACATATTGGCAATCTGTGTTCTTGATCACTGCTTGCTGCTTATCACAGAAGAGCACACCAAAAGGCATTGGCCGTTGTTGCTGCACCTTCTTTCAAAGTTTCAAGCCCTTCCTGCTCAATAGAGCAACTTCAGATTTAAAGGGCTGACAATATTCCCTTCTTCAATTTCCTGTTTCCCATTTAGGAGATCAACTTTGAAGACTCTGATATGCAAAAGCAATCACACATACAGGGCAAATTAGAATTCATCATGCAGGCCCAGGAAAAGGAGTGAGCTCAGAAACGCCTTAAGAAGACTTTATTTTTTATTTTATTTTAGTTTATTTTATTTTTTAATTAAATCATAGCTGTGTACTTTAATATGATCATGGGGCATCATACACTAGTTTCACAGACCGGTTGATACATTTATGAGAAGACTTTATAATTTCACTTCAGGCTGACTTTTGTCACAGAGAAAGCCTGCAACAATCAAACTACAGCAAATAAACACAAATATATCAGAAAACAACCCTGGATATGTTGGAAAAATCTGACTTCCAGAGTCACTATATTATTAAATTCAAATGCCCAGTTTTAAACCAAAAAATTGCAAGGCATTGAAAAAAAAAAAAAAAAAAAAAAAGAGTGGCTCATTCAAATGGGGTGAAGGGAGGAGAAAAAAAACAATAACTATTTCTGGAAAATAACTGATGGCCAATCTACTAGACAAATATATTCAAACAGCTATCTTAAATGAGCTGAAGAAGTAAAGTAAGATATAGACAAAGTCAAGAAAATGATGTAATATTTTATGAAAATATCAATAATGAGATAGAAAACGTAAAATTAATCCAGAAAGGTATCTCAGGATAAAAGTAAAACAACTAAAATGAAAACATTACAAAAAGGTAGATTTGAGAAGGCAGAATAAAGAAATAAGTATAACTGGAAGTTATGATGATGGAAATATTGAGTCTGAAAAATAGAAAGAAAGATTAAAGGTAAGTGGACTGAGTAAAAGGGACCAGTGAGATACCTTTAAGCAGAAAAAAATATGCACTGTGGCAATGACAGAAAGAGAAAAGTATTCAAAGAAATGATGTCTGAAAACATCCCAAATGTGATGAAAGATATGAATATAAGTATCCAAGAAGTACAATGAATTGTAAATGGTATGATTCCCAAAGAGATTGATGCTTACATGTTATCATCAATCCACTGAAAACCAAAGATAAAGACAGAATTTTGAAAGTATCAAGACAACAGTGTCTGGTCACATACAAAAAGTCTTCAATAAGACAATCAGCAAATCTCTCACAAGAAACTTAGGAGACTAGAAAGCTATGGGTTGATATAATCAATGTGCTAATTGGAAAAAACAATAACTACCGACCAAGAGTCCAATATCTGGCAAACTATTCTTCAAAAATGAGAAAGAGATTATGAGTTTCCCAGATATACAAAAGTAGACAGGTTTTTAACACAAGCAAGAAATGTTAAAGAGAGTCATGAAACTTGAAAAGAAAGGACAAGGTGGTTATCTAATGTCAAATAAGGAAAAAAGGCAAAGTAAATATATAAGCAGTTATAGAACTTGTACTATTGTAACAAGTTTGTAACTCTACCTTTTGTTTTCTTCATGATTTAAGGGACTAATGAGTTGAAATAATTATTAATTCAAAGTATAGCATTATTATAAATTTGATTTATAATTACAATTTTTGTTTTCTACATAATTCAAGAAACTAATGCATTAAAAATTGTTACTTTATGTTCTGGGGCACACAATGTAGAAAGATACATTTCTGTGACATCAAGAACCCAAGGAATGGGATTGAGCTGTTCAAAAAACAGTTTTTGTGTGCTATTGAAATGACATTAGTATAGATTCAAGTTAGAGTGTTATATCTTTAGGGTAATGCCCTTAGAAACCAAAAAGAAAATATCTATAGAATATATACAAAAAAGGAAAGAAATTTAAATGTTTTAGCATGAAAAAGCAAATGAACATATAAGAAGACAGTAATACAAGAAATGAAAGAACAAATGTTAAAAACAAATAGAAATGAAACAGAAAATGACAGAAGTCCCTCTTTCTCAGTTATTTAAATGTAACTAGATTATACTATCCAATCAAAAGGCAGAAATAGACAAAATGTGAACCAACATGATATGCTATCTACAAGAGGTTCTCTTTACACAAATAGTGGCACAAATTGAAAGCTAAAGAATAGAAAAATATATTTTATGCAAATAGTAATCAAAAGAGCAGGGATGCTAAACTAATATCAGTCAAAATATGCTTTAAACAAAATCATTTACAGGAGACCAAGAAGGTCATTATATATGAAGTTTCAGTACACCAAGAAAAATTAATAATTAAAAAAAATACCAGCTAACAATATACCAGAAAATATATGAAGAAAAATATAATAATATTAAAGAAATAAATTATAGACAGTATAGTAATAAATAATGACTTTAATAAATGACTTTCTACAATAGATAGAACAAGTAGGCAAAAGATAAATACATGAAAGCTTTCCAAAACACAAAAAAATGACTAGATCTAACAAATAGGTATATAAGAACACTCTAGCTAACAACAGAAAGCACATTCTTTTCAAGTTCATTTGGACTATATTTCAGGATAGATTGCATTTAGATGATTTAAGTCTCAACAGCTTATAAAAGTTATTTATCATAAAAAATTATTTTCTCTTACCACATTAAAATGAAGTAAAAATGCAATAATATAAGGAAAATTGAAATTTCAAAATTTTGTGGAAATTATACAATACACTCTCAAACAAGCAATGGATCAAAGAGGAAATCACAGGGATATTAAAAAATCTTTTAAGTTGAAGAAAAATGGAAACACAAAATGCCAAAACTTGCAGTCTATAGACAGCATAGTGGTACAGAAAAATTCATTGGTATAAATGGTTAAATTAAAAAAAATCTTAATAACATAAATTTAAACGTTAAGAAACTAGGAAAAGAAGAACAAACTAAATCCAAGGCTGGCTGAATGGAGGAATAAGTAGAGGAGAGATAAATAAAAAATTCTTCATAACAGAAAAAGAATGTTTAAAAATCTATAAAATCAAAAATTGGTTCTGTAAAATTGAAAAAAACATTAGCTAGATAGGCAAAGATAAAACACTGAAATTACCAAAATCAGAAATGAAAGCCTGGACTTCACTTCTAATTTTATAGAAATTAAAAAAGACGATAAGAGTATACCAGGAGCAATTGCATGCAGAAATGGATAATAATAGACATTATTAGAAACTCAAATCCCACCAAGACTAAACCACAAAAAAGTAGAAAATCTGAACAGAATTATAACCAATAAAAATATTGAAACATTTATCAAAAAGCCCCACACATAATTGCTTCATTGGTAAAAGTCTACAAAACACTTAGTAAAGAACTAATACCAATCTCATACTTTTCAAAAATTGAACAAAAGGAAACACTTGCTGAGTCACTGTATTAAGGTCAGCATCACCCCAAAGCCAGCAAAAGACAGTACGTGAAAATGATATGGAGATATCCGACATAAATATTGATCCAAAAACATTCAAGATAATACTGGCAAACTCAATTCAGCAGTTTATTTAAATGATTATACACAATGACCAAATGAGATTTATTCCTGGAATATAAGACTGGTTCAACATATAAAACATATTCGATGATATACACCATAATAGCATAATAAACAGAATAAAAAACATTTGAGAAATTTTTAACATATCCTTATGATTTAAAATAATAAGTCAACAAACTAAGAATAGAATAAAAATATCTCAACATAATAAAAGCCATATATGAAAAGCTCACAATGAACTTAACACTCAGTAAGAAAACCTGAAAGCTTCCCTTTAAGATCAGAAACAAGACAATAATCCTTAATTGCTTCACTTTTATTGAACAGTATTAGAATCCCTAGTAATTTCTTTTACTAGAAATTAAAGAAGAAAAATTTATCAAAGGTATCCAAATAGGAATGAAAGAAGTAAAATTATTTGTGTGTAACTAACCTAAACTTATATGTAGAAAATTCTAAAGATTCTACAAAATAAAACCTATTAGAACTAAATTCAGAAAAGAAACGGGGCACAAAGTCAGCATTAAAAATCTTCATTTTATAAACTAACACTAAGCAATCACAAAGGAAGTTTAAAAAAAAAAAATTCTACTTAAAGTAACACACACACACAAAAAATAAATAAATAAAACATAAACCTTAGGAATTAATTTAACCAAAGAGATTTAAGTCTTATGCAATGAAAATACAAAATACTGCTGAAAGAAATATAAGACATGAATAAGTAAAGAGGCATCCCACATTCACAGATTGGAAGATATATTTTTAATTATCAAAATTACCTAAAACAATCTACATATTTAATACTATTTCTATAAAAATTGCAATGACATGTTTTTGCAGAAATTGAAAAAAAAAATCTTGAAATTTTTGGGAAATCTTATCCCTTAATAGCCAAAATGATTCTGAAAAAAAAAAAAAAAATGCTGGAGAAGACACACCTGCTGATTTCAAAAACTGCTACAAATTTACAGTAATCAAATACTGTGGTGTTGGTACCAAGAGTGACATACAAACTAATGGAATAGAATAGAGATTCTAGAAATAAACCCTTGAATATATGACCAAAGTATATTTGAAAAGGATGACAAGATCATTTATAGAGAAAAAATCTTTTTCAACAAATAGTGCTAGAGAAATTGCAATGCAAAAAAAAAAAAAAAAAAAAATGTGTTGGACACTTACCTAATATCTTATGCAAAAATTAATTTGATTTGTGATTCATGAATTCATAACTATTATAAATACATGACCTCACTGAATGTCCTGAAACTATACAGCTCTTAGATGAAAACTAGGACAAAAGCTTCACGACATAGGATTATGCAATAATTTCTTAAATATGACAACAAAGCCATAGAGGTAAAATAGAGGTAAAAATAGAAATACTAAACTTCATGGATTTTTTAAAATTTTGCATCAAAAGACACTATCAAATGAATACAAAAGCAACCCACAGAATGAGAGAAAATATCTCCAGACTGCATATCTGATAAGGAATATATATTTCATAATATAAAAAGAACTTTTCAAACGTGATAATATGAAAAAAAAAAAACTTCAATTTAATAATCAGCATAGAAATTAAATAAACAATCCTCAAAAAAAGGTAAGTAAATTTAAGAAAGATACTCGACATCACTAATCATCAGGGCTATGCAAATCAGAATTATAATGAGCTAGGCAAGGTGGGTGGCTGATTCCTATAATCCTGGCACTCTGGGAGGTGGAGGCGGGTGGATTGCCTGAGCTCAGGAATTGGAGAGCAGCTTGAGCAAGAGCAAGACCCACTCTAAACATAGCCAGGCCATGTGGTGGGCCTTAGCCCCAGCTACTGAGGAAGTGAGGCAAGAGAATCAATCACTTGAACCTAAGATTTTCTGGTTGCTGTGCCTTGACATAGGGCATTCTACCTCAGGGTAAGTTCGACTGTCTCAAAAGAAAACAAACAAACAAACAACAACAACAGAAAAGAATTGTGATTTGACCCCACCTCAAAAACATTAGAATGGCTACTATTATAAACAAACGTCAATTAAAAATGCCGATGAGGATGTAGAGAATTTAGAATGCTTTGGACTGCTGGTGGGAATATACAAGGGGCTGCTTTGGAAAATGTTATGGCAACTTCCGAAAACCTTAAAAATAGAATTATAATATGTTACAGTATTTCCTCTTATGCAAATAAATGCAAAAGCATTGAAAGGAAAGTCCTGAAGTGTCATTTGTACACCCATGTTTACAGAAGTAGTAACTAAAATGTTTATTCATAGTAACTAAAACATGGAAGGAACCTAAGAGTCCATTTACACATCAATGGTTAAAAAAAAAGTTGGTATACACAGGCAATGGAATGTTATTCAGCTTTAAAAAAGAGTGAAAATCTTGACTTGCTACAACATGAATGAATCTTTAGAATGTAATGCTAAGTGAAATAAAATAGTCCCCCAAATATAAATAATATACCGTTCCACTTCTATAGGGTACTTAAATTTGAAGTGTAGTGGTGACAGGGAGGTGGAGGAGAGGAATTGAGAGTTTAATAACCATGGGAGCTGAATGTAGGAATAAAAAGGGACATCAGGATGTATAGGAAGAGGTGAGCAACATAGCTGTGGGCTGCATTATAGCAGGGACCTCATCAAGTGGAAGGTGAAGGTTGGTGGAAGTTGGTCCCAGCTGCCCTGTCGCACAAAACTGCAAGATTGTATGGATCTCCCAAGCAGTGTTTAAGTGCACTAAGGTTGGAAGCCTTAGTGATTGAAAACATTTACAGAAAGCAAAGATTTGTGTTTTTGTTTTGTTACAAGAAATTTGGCAGGAAAAAAAGGTGGGGGCTCATGATTTTACTTCTTTAATATTTTTCACAAAATTATAGTGAAAAGGTATAATATTAGAAATAAAAAGATACTGACCTCATTGTTCTCTCATTCTGAAATATTTTTAAGAGAAAAGGCAAAATCATTTTTGATACTGAGAAATATCAGCATGAGAATGTAACCCCAATGTAACTTCCAGTGCCATTGACTTATGTTTGAAGAAGCTTTCTCAGAATCCATATGAAGAGATGTTCCTTTAAGACCCTCTAAAGTGATTAGAAAGCTAATCTTGTAGGAGGGAGGCCCTGAAGGCAGAGTCTGGCTGTCTCTGGAATGTCCTGGAAGGGACTTTGGCAGTAGAAAACAAGGTAAGTTAACGTGCATCTCAGTTACAGGTTGCACCTGTTTTACACAGACGAATGGCTGAGTAAGTTTTTGTGGTTGCTCTGTATGGTTTCTTTGTACCCTTATGGTATAGACCATTTGCTGCCAACTGGTTTTATTATTAGAATGTGTATGTGCAGAACTTAGTATTGTTAAGAGTATATAAGCTTGCAAGAAATAAAATTAAGGGCTGCATGCCTGAGCGAGCTGTAGTCCTCTGCTTCTTCACAATTCTGACTGCTGGTCTTATCTCTGTGACTCCTGCTGGGACATGAGAAATCTAGGAGATTGAAATCTAAAACAGACACTGTGGGAAGTGTATCGAGCATTCACTGGTGCTTCAAAGAGAGAAGGTTTATGTTTTGTATTGTGGTTTGTTAAGGTCAATTATAGAAAATGACCAATGAATGAAATTCATCAAAAAACAAGCTCATATTCTTCATTTCTCAAATGCCATTTTTCTCACAAGCATTCACTTTTCCTTGAATATTTTAATATTGACTAATTCTACATGCAAATCTCAATGTCAGAAGCAATAGGGAACACAGGGTTGAGCTAAGCAATGTTTCAGAGCTTAAAGAACAAATACTCTAACAAGAAAACAAGATAAGTATTTATTTTATGAGATAAACATAATTCTATTCCAAGAGATGAGCAATTAGAATGGAAAAATGATTCAGTATGTATCACTTATTGAATCTAATTACTTTTTAAAAATGAATATAAAAATATAGAGAAATATGAATTAAAACTCTTGAACTTTACTTTTTGACAGTCCATCAAAATTTTAATCTTCAGAATTTTGACCAGACCTTGTTTTATTAAATAATATGCACTTGTATATGCAAAGGGAATTTATTACAGGTATTTGTAATGTATTCATTTATCAATAACCAAAACATTACCAAATAATCTTTTCTATGTGGCTAAACAGTTCTCCCAGCAAAATTTATCAAACAGGGACCCTTTTCCCCCGTGTATGCTTTTGTTTTGTTTATCAAAAACTGGTGACAATATGGTTTCATCTCTAAGTTCTTGATTCTAATTATTTATACCCATAGAGTAATCTCAAATTAGAAAAAAACTATCAGTCACAACTATTTTTGAAAATACTTTCATTTTTTAAAATTAAGTAGAGACTATTAAGATGTTAATATTATGATATATATTATATCACATAATATGATGTTATATAATATTATGATTAATTATTCTTGTGCATAGCAAGCATTAATCTTTGAAGAAAGATTTTCTTTACTAAATGTTTTTTCAAGACATGTCTATAGAATAGAAGTGTAAATGACTAGGTGAATGTATTTCTTTCATACTGACAAACCATCATTTTATTGATATTTCTATTTTATTAAAGCCTAGTAGTATTGGTACCATTATTATTATTTTTATCACCTATCCCTGTATGTTTATTTGTTGTAATGTGTATTAGCTCTATGAAGGAACTTTAACAATTTTTGAGCAGGATTATACTTTACTCTTTTTAAAATCATCTATAACAAACATTTTAAAATCATCTATAACAAACATTGTTATTATTAGCATATAAGTGACTTTTGAATTACTGAATTATTAAATAATTTTTAGTTGTGAGTCTTTATGTCTGTGTTGAGAAAATATTATTATTTTAAGAGATGAACATAGAATTGTTTCCAAGAAGATGGCTTTTTAGTTTTGGAACTGATATTGTTTTATTTGGGGTGGGAGTGTGTGTTTTTCTTTTTAGACAGTCTCACTGAGCCACCTTGGGTAGGCTGCCATGGTGTCATAGCTCACAGCAAACTCAAACGCTTGTGCTCAAGAGATCCTCTTGCTTCTGCCTCTCAAGTTGCTGGGACTACAGGCTCCTTCCAAGACACCCAGCTAATTTTTCTATTTTCAGTCGAGACAGGATCTTGATCTTGCTCAGGCTGATCTTGAACTCCTGAACTCAAGCCATCCACCTGCCTCAGCCTCCCACAGTGCTAGGATTACAGGCGTTAACCACCACACTCAGCTGTGGAACTGATCTTATTTTAAGAGTGAGGTTGTCTTAGTACATCTTGAATAAGTTAGAGTTATCCAAATAGGCAGGTAAACAGTAATCAATAAGAAATGAGTAGGAATTTAAAGATGTGTTGGGGGGAGGTATAGGGGAGAAAATAGGGACTGGATGGAGCAACATGGCATCGGAGACCAGAAGGGTTGGCGGAATTGATTGAGGGCATAGGTGGCTAGGGGAAAATTTAATTTAATTACATAACCCACTTAAATATAACAAAATATTAGAAGAATTTTTGAAATTCAAAAATGTATGACATGCACTGTGAATGAGACTTTGATCCATTTCTAGGAGAGCTCAGGGAAGCTGAACCCTCAGGATATAAGTTGAAATGAAGATCAGTCATTTAATGAAAATAGAATATCCAACTAAAAAATATCCAAAAGAATTTCAGTCCCTAGGAATTCACAAAATCTTGGGAAGCCATTAAATTTTGTGAGTTGGAGACTATGAGGTTCAAGCCAAATCTATTTAAAACTCAAAGTATGGGTGACAATAGCTTATCTGAAGGTCACTATGTAAGTCATGCTCCTCACTGTTTCTAAACTCCTTTTACAGGCCTTCCACTACAACGTTCCAGAGTCTTGAAATCTAAAATGTGCTGATAGTGCTGAACAGCATAGTGCAGTTAGACCAGATTACTCCGGAGAGGAACATTATATAAGTCCTGCAGCTAGTAAGTTTCAGTGCAGTGAAGAATCTGGTATTGATTTGCATATGTTTTGCTGTAAGTTCTGTGCATTGCTCGTCTACAAATGCATTGCTTCTTTTATTTTGCTGTCTATATTTTTCTTGAATGACTTCAACACTACTTCTCTTCCTTTTGTGGCCTTTTATTCTCCTGAAAGAAAGAAATATCTTGGTGTTGAAAGGATAAATTTGTAAGCATTCTCCAAAAGTAGAAGAAATATCACAGGCTTCAGTGAGACTGTTAACTATCTACAGGAATGCTTATTGACTGTGTCATTATATAAAAAAAAAGTAGAGTATCATGTTATCTTACAGAAAAGTGGGTAATTTTCCCCTAAAAAAGCTGTGTTTTACTCAGATGTTTTACTTTAGTTTGCTTGATGGGGAAGATTACAGTAATTCTGCAGTGAGAAGTTTTTTTTTCCACAGGAAATGTCCTGCACTGAAATAAATAATGGTGGTTGGCTACCTATCTAATGAACAGTTATGAAGTTTTTATAAAACTTAGGCCTAAGGGTACCTTTGCTATCACATTCGTTTTATTAAGGATCTGTTTGGATACATTTTGAGAGTCCACTCTGAATTACCATTTTCTCTTGAATTGTATGTAGGGAGGGAAGAAAAATCACAAGCTTTCAAGATGGAAAAAAATGTAAAAGTAAGACTAGAAACTTAAAGTAGTAATTGGGAGCAAAAAGAAAGCAAAAAGACCAAAAATCAATAGTATCACAGAAAATAGCAACTATCCGTGATATAAACAACACTGTCTATCAAATGAGAAAGAAAATAAGAAATTCAATGTGGATTTAGGAAAGAAATATTTTAAGGTTGCTAAGGAAAGGGCCTAAGAAGAAAAATGTGCTTATAGAACATTGAGGCAAGTTTGTGATAGCCTCACATCTAGGAAACAGATTAAAGAACTCACCTAAAATGTGGTGTCCCTGTGACGTCCTATGTGGAGTCCCATGTATATATACATGTACAAATGTCTACATGCATAGGTATATATGTGTGGCATTTATAATATATGTAACATACAAAAGGATGCAAAAATGTATACACTTACATACGTATACAGGAGAAGAGTGAATTATGATTTTAAATAAGGGCTTTGCTTGAAAGAAAAGTGAAAACAAAATTAGAAATCCCATCATGGTTGACAAATTTAAAGCCCCAGAAGCTATAGAACAGTAGAAAATACACAGCTGCCTGAATCCATCATTATGATGAAATCTTTAGTAGGGGAGGGACATTTGTGAATGAACTCTAGCAGTAAAAACCTATCCTCATCAGTAAAAACCTGTCCTCATTTTGAACTGAAAGTTTACAGGTTAAAGATTTTGAAGAACGATTGATGCTGAGAATCTGGAGAACAGTTGAACAACTGTAACAATTCTAAGGAAATAAAGAAATAACATTAAGCTAATGTCAACGAGTCAACCAACCACCATCCAACAAATAGAGGAAATATGATAAATAAAGGGAGATGAGCTCGCTAGGATGTTTGAGGTACATGGAAGGAGTTTTCTACCTGCAGGTTAAGATTGCTTAAGTTTAAGAGCTACTTTTCAAGTAAGAATGACAGAAATTGAGACATGTCTGAAATATCTCTCTGAAAATATAGTCTCAATTGTCAAAACATTTTTTGTATAACTCTTTCACTGGAAAGGGTTATAGAGTTACAGCTGATAAAGCACACTTTTAATTAAGGATATTTTCAAAGTATTCTCTTTACAATTATTTTACTTTTAAGGAGATGAAATAATTCATAACAACACATACATAGAAATACTTAAATTTGGGTTTGGAATATAGTGATATTTTTACACTCAATGTAGTTGGATTTACTATGTAAATAAAATGTTAATATTAAAATATTTATTGAAAAGGAACATTACTTTATGTTTTCAAAAATTCCAGGTTTTTATCGAGAAACAGTTTCCATCACATATGTCTTTAAATCTGTTGTCATAAATCTGGGCTTCTGGTAAGGAAGGGAGGCCAGATTATTTACATTTTTCTACATACAATGTTATCTCTAGCGCATTGTAGCGATTCAGTCATTTTAAGCATTTAAGTTATTCTCATATGATGAGTTTCCTACTTTAATTAAAATGGCATCAGTCAATCCAGGGTTCCCTTTCCTATGATTTCCCACCTACTAGCTTAAAGTTAGTTTCTGATCCCATCATTAGACATTCTGTATTGAGAGAATTAGCTTGAATTTTATATAAAATTACTTCTAGGAGAATCAGAGAAAACTCTTGTGACCCAATTCTATGATCCTCCTATAAATTAGAAATTGGCTCGTCTTAATTCATGAGTCCTTGTCCTATCTTTCCTTAATAGAAAGTGTTACAGAAAACAGCAGGAGTCATTTAGTTCTACTTTTCACACACTCACTTTTAGGAGCTGAAATGGTGAACTCCAGAGGAAAATGAGAAAGCCTTAGCTGGTTCTGAGTTAATTCCTTCTACTGCTGAATGTAAGAGGGGTTGAGGAGGGAGACACTGATTCCTAAAATTAGAGAAATAAAAGAGAAGAATGTCAAACAAAAATGAGAAAATAAGATTCTCAAGTCTTATTACAAGAGAATAAACAAATTTTCAAAAAGTACAGAGAGTAATGATGAGCTTGTGCCTTCAAAAGCCCTGGTAAACCTCTACAAAAATTAGGGTCCTCCAGGACCAACAGTGTGTGTGTGTGTGTGTGTGTGTGTGTGTGTAGGAATTGGTTCAGCTGATTTGTGGGGGATCCTAAATGCAAAATCTTTAGTTGTTTAGGACACCAGACAGCCAGCTGGCACCCCAGAAAAGAGCTGATGCTGCTGGTTTGAGTGAGTTTTCCTCCCCAGAAAACTCAGTTTTTCACTCCTAAGGCCTTTTATTTAATTAAACAAGGTTCACCTTTATTATTGAACACAATCTTTTTAAATTAAAGTCACTGGATCATAGTAGTAAACTGTATCTATAGAATACCTTCCTAGTGATACCTGGATTAGTGTTTGCTTAAATATCTGGGTACTATGATTAACGTGAAACACCATTGAAATATCCACACAGCTTCATGATTCAATTCCCTCAGTTCAGAATTTATAAATAATCCTCTCCTGTTTAATTGCATGATACTATGTGTGTCCCAATTATTACATACTCCATAGTCTGTGCTATAGTAGAGATTTTATTGCTGGAGAAAAAATACTTTAAATTCTCACTAAATATCAAAGTGCTGGAAGGACCAATCTCTCTCTTAGATGCTAAAGAAAAATCTGGTTCAGTTCTCTCTTCCAGTTTCTCAGTTCTTCGGCTTGTGGCAACATAACCAAACCCTTACATGGTATTCTCCCTATGTGTGTGTCTGTGTTTGATTTTCCTCTTTTTATCAGTCTTATTAAATTATTGGCCCAACTTATACTCTATGACTTTATCTTAATTAATTTTCTTCACAATGACCCTAATTTCCAAATAAAGTTCACATTAAAGGTTGAGGATTCAACATATAAAATGTTTGAAGGGTATTTCAAACGTAGCACAGAAAGGGAAATAAACTTGTAAAGGAAACGTTTTTCTCTTTTTATGAGCACCATGCTATAAGTCTTCTATTTATACCAACAAGCATAGTTTTTTTGTTGTTGTTTGTTTTCCTCTTTTCCCTGCTCTCTGCCCAAAACACTGAGTTAGTCTCCTGTATTTTCTGGCTTCAAACAGGTTTTGTAAAATGGAGGAAATTTGAAGTGGTGGGAAGTGAAGGGAGGGTGCAAATTGAGGCTAAAGTATGTCTACCTGTGGTTGCTCCGTGAGTTGTCATCTTGAGTTTGTTGTTTCCATCACCAAATATCACCACTTCTCTCTGAGAGATCTTCTCGTAGTTGCACCATTAGCTGGGTTTCCAGTAGCTGCACCATTTCCTCATCTCTCCCAGTTAAGGGCAGTAACCACTCTCACCTTTAGCTACCTGCTCTGTGTTTAGTCCCCTACATAATATCTACACCTTTGTAATTAATACCTTTTAAAAAGAAAATTCCCTAATGCTTTCTGTTTGCTGTTGGTACCGTGACTGACAAAAAGCTTTCCACACTTAAGATTCACTCTTCCTAATGAATAAATACATCAGAATTGTAACAAAATCATGGATTGCCTCGATTTTGTGACAATTCCGTCAAAAAATAGGCCAATGCTTTCTGTGAATTATGCTTCATTCTGTGACATTTTTGAAGCTCTGTTGTTTGGTGTCCTGTTGGTAGTTCAAATTTAGATCCTCTTGGTGAATTTTGCCTCTAATGATTATGGAACATTTTCCTTCTCTTTACTTTGTCTGCAATAAATTAAAATATTCCAGCTGTCTTCTGATCACATTTACATAGCAAACCTAGTTTCATCTTTTCATGAATGTCTTAAAACTCTGATTATATCTTTCTTTTTAATCTAATCTGGCATTATCTAACCATAAATCTATTGTAATTATCAATATGGTTGAGTTTAAGTGTGCCATCTGACATTTATTTTCTGTTTGTGCCATCTATAAGTTTTTCTTTTTATTCATTTTCTCTATTCTCTTGACTAATTGAATGTATTCCTGTAATTACATTGTTATGCATTATTGGATTATTGGTTATGTCTTTTGTTTCATATTTTTAAATGTATAAAAATTAAGAGAGTGGACGGGCCTACATTGTTTTTCACCCTACCTTCTTCCCCTGCTACCCTTATTTACTCTTCACCTTTGGGCCCTGTATCCCAAAAAAAAGGTTAGAGGCAGTTAAATCAGGTCGAGGTCCAATATCACTGGCTCATTAACCAAGAATCTAACTATTATTCTTCAC
>CAUYPK010100669.1:0-52399 GCA_963574355.1 Loris lydekkerianus | reverse complement strand
TTTTTTACATATCAATACAATCACTTTTGTAGTAAATATCTCCTATTTTCTTGACAATGACTAATTTCCGAGCAGGGCACAAAGACGGAAGTAGCCACAGGGGAACAATATCCTCAAGCATTCACTCAGTCTACCCAGTATGAAGTAATGACTGTGTCTTTTCTTCAGGGCAGAATATCTATAGACCTCTGACAATATGTTGTTAACATATGTCAACCCTCTGGCCCGTGTCCCTGAGGAAGGGCTGCACGCCCTTGGATCTCAGGCTTAATGGGGAGTACTGCCTCAGAGAAAAGGCCTAAGGAATTTTCCAAAAAAGCCTATCTCTGTGAGTAACCCAGGGGGGTCCAGATTTCTTAAGCCTCTGGAAGAAAAGTAAGTCGTTTTAAACTCACACCGAATTTACTTTGTGTGCTTGATGTAGGATATGTTTATTTTTAAATATTATCCTACATGCCTGGTTAATTTTTTGGGCTGTTTCCACAGCGCTTTTGTTCAATTTGAATTCGTAGAGAAAAATTGGCCGAAAATTGCTTAATGACATCATATAATAATAGGCCGAAAAGAATAAAAAAAGTTAAAAGTAGAAAAAAATGAATAGCACCCATGTATAGAGTACAAAATTCTCCATTGATCAGTATATACCACGACACAGTAGAATAAATATTTATTGAGATATGGAGCTGCAAAAACACATGACATTAAAATGGACAAAACTTTTGAAACAACCTAAATTCAATGGAAAGCATTCTATAATCCCATGGTTAAATTTCAATATGTAATGGGCCTGAGTTCCTAGGTTGTGACTTCAGAAGTGTTTCTTATCTTCATTGACCTCCTCTTAAGTAAGACAGGGCCAGAGTGAGCTAGAGTTGGGTAACTACCTTTCCCCCAGTAGACAAGGATCTGATAAAGTGGCTTCCCTTTGGAGTAAGGCTTTGTTGTGGATAATACTCTCAATGTATTTCAAGGTTATTAATTTTATCCTCTCTCTGCTCCAAATTCAAAGGATTTTTTTTCTATGCCTTCACCATGAGGATCTGGAGTAGGTCCTATAGATAAATCTTATAAAACTTTGGGGTCCTCTTGCGAATGGGACAGCGAGAATTTCATTTTTAAGCCTCCAGAAATTTATCAAAAAAAATTGTTTTCATTGTTGGGGATTCATTGAGGGTACAAGAATTCAGGTTACATTGATTGCATTTGTTAGGTAAAATCCCTCTTATAATTGTGTCCCACCCCCAAAAGATGTGTCACACACAGACTCCCACCCCCTCCCTCCTTTCCCCTCTCTGCTCTTCTTTCTTCCAACCCCTCCCTCCTTACCCTCTCTGTTCTTCCTTTCCTCCACCCCCTCCCTCTTTCCCTCTCTCTGTTCTCCCCTTCCCCCCCACCCCCCACAGTGTACTGAGTCATTAAGTGTCCTTATATCAAAGTTGAGTACGTAGGATTCTTGCTTCTCCATTCTTGTGATGCTTTACTAAAGAAAATGTGTTCCACTTCCATCCAGGATAATACAAAGAATGTAAAATCTCCATCTTTTTTAATGGATGAATGGTAGGTATTCCATGGCGTACATATACCACAGCTTGTTAATCCATTCCTGGGTTGGTAGGCATATAGGCTAGTTCCACATTTTGGTGATTATAAATTGAGCTGTGATAAACAGTCTAGTGCAAGTAATACAGAGAGTTTATAAATACAGTGGCTTCTGCTACAGGTAAAATATTTCAGCTATAATTATTTTATTGGCCTGCCTATCCATGGTAGTGATATACCCTGTGGTCTTTATTCTCTAAAGCATGTGAGAAACATTGGTGGTATTTCTTTTTTATTTTTGTAAGGAAGTACTTCAAAGGTGGCTACAGCAACATTCAGCAGTAAGGTATGTAGCACTTTTTCTAGGATGAGTTTGTAAATTTAATTGTCAGGCCTCCTATTTTTATTCATTCACTCTAAGATATGAAACCTTGACATTAGTGTTTCAAGTTGAGTAGGGTTCATAATGCCATGTTATCTATATAACTAACAATTACAGAAATGACTTTTCTTTTCTCACTGCTCTGTAACAATACCTTTGTAATAACTCAAGTGTATCTATGTGTTGATCTGTTTATATGTGTGTCATTTTGATGTAGCTGTCTATTATTTCCCTGGTATCACAATGTATACCTTTATAAGTCTCAATATGTGGTGGTATGACTTCATCAATTTTGTTGTTACAGTTTGTCTTAGCTAATTCGTTCATTTTCATTTTCAAATAAATATTAAATTTACCTTAACTTCCAGAATAAATTGCCAAGAATTTCACTGTGATTGCACGGCCATTTATGTAAGTCAATTTAAAGATGATTAATTATACTAATGAGTCTAAAGTTCATTAATATGTTATATCTTTATATGTGTCAGTTTGGTGTTTTTAAGCTTTTCTCAAGGTTATTGTATTCTGTCTATCATTGTTACAGGTATAAATTGAGTTTAATGGTTACTTTATATTTCTCTGGGGAAGATTTACCTTAATATTTTGAATACTTAAAGTAGAGATAGGACATTTTCAAACCAATCAGTAGTTGAGTTAGTTTTATGCTAGTTTTAAGTGGTTATTCATTTATCCTTATTTTCAGTGTATGTTAAGTAGATGAAATATTATTATAATAAATATGTCATAAATGTTCAAGTAGAATTGATAATCTTGCAGTAGTATGTTTTAAGACTCAATGACTCATAAGATGTTGGAGTATGTATAAAAGGATTAGAAAAAGATTGCCTTAAAATGCTTAACACATCACTGGGAAGATAATGGTGTTGTTAAATGAAATGAAAAATATTTAGAGTTGAAGCATAAAAGAGAATGATTTCAGTTTTCATTTTTCCGTGTGACACTGTAATATTTATGTGCACATATCTTATAGAGAGTTTGTTGCTTAGAGCTCACTAGAGAAAATAGGCCAAATTGATGTTTTGGCCCAAGTTGAAAATAAGTATACAAAAACATACTTACTGGACTAAACATATTTTGGATGGTTAACTTGCTGTCTTTGAGAGTTTTTACATTCTTTTATATTTTCTTTTTAACACATTTTTTGGTAAGATTTTTCAACAAATAGAACAGATTCTTTTTTTTTTTTTTTTTTTGTGACAGTCTCCCTCTGTCATCATGGGTAGAATTCCATGGCATCATAAATCACAGCAATCTCAAACTCTTGAGCTTCAGCAATCCTCTTGCCTCAGCCTCTTGAGTAGCTGGGACTAGAGGTATATGTGACTGTATCCAGCTAACTTTTCTATTTTTAACAGAGACAGAGTCTTGCTCTTACTCAGGCTTGTCTTGAACCTCTGAGCTCAAGCAATCCACCTGCCTTGGCCTCCCGGGTGTGAGCCACCCTGCCTGGCTTAAAACAGATTCTTGATATCACTTTTTATTGAAAAATAAAAGTTATTCAAACTAAGCACTAAATTAAGGTTGATTAAAAGTTGATTAAAAGTCAGATTAAAAGTTGATTAAAAGGTTGATTAAAAGTCAGATGTACTTTTGTACATTTTAACAAAATGAGTCATCACAAACCACAGACATTCAGGTTTTGTGAAGGCTTTCACTACAACATTTCAGCATATTGGACAATATATCATGTTACCTGCTGAAAGCATTTGTAAATGCTTAATGAAAATGAGTATTAGTATAGTATTTGAGTACTGTGTTGAAGACATGAGCTGTATATACGTACCCCAAGACATGTAAGAGACATCAAAATTAAGTCATACTTTGCATAGAAAAACCACCAAATAGATAAATTCAAAATATTCATGTATACATTTGTATTGGTGTCCCTTAAATAAACATTTAAATCTATATTTTTATATGTTTTAAAATTGTCATGTGCAGTGATGAAAAATGTATTTTAGTACTGATTACATAAATCAGAGAAAAATTGAATACATTATAATCCAATTCACAGATAATGAACAGAAAATGCAAATTCTTAGAGTTGAAAAGAAATGTTAGATAGAATCTGAATCAGTAGTATTCAACCTTGGCAGCACATTAGAAATATCTGAGAAGTTTCAATCAATGCTTGGTCCTTATACCAGATCAATTATTCCAAAATTCTTAGAATGGGGTCTGGGAACCAGTAGATTTTTTTAAAGCTTTTTTTTTGTGTGTGTTTCTAACGTTAACCAGTGATCCAAACCACTGACCTAATTCCCTCTCCATTTAAAAATGAGAAAACGTAGAGCTAGAGAAGTTAAGTAGTTTGCCCAAAGACTTACAGATATGAATAATCAATAAATACACAAATAATGCTCAGTATTTTAAATAACCAGAGAAGCATAAATGAAAATGAATGAGAAATTATCTCACATCTGTTTGAATGGCTGTTATAAAAAAATGATAACAGGTGTTGGTGAGGATAGGGAGAAAAGAGAACCCTTTTATATACCATTGATAGGATTTAAATTAGTATAGCCATTTTGGAAAATAGTGTGGACATTCTCAAAAAACCTAAAAATAAAAATCTTATAAGAATACATGTGAAATTTACTAGGTATAGAATATAAATGTCTTAACACAGTAACTAAGAAATGCTGTGAAGGCTATGTTAACCAGTATGATGAAAATATTTCAAATTGTATATAAAACCATCACATTGTACCCCATGATTGTATTAATGTACACATCTATGATTTAATTAAAAAAATTTAAAAAGTGTTCTAATGAAAAAAATTACCATATATGATCAAGAAATCCAACTTCTAGGTATATATCTAAAGGAACTTTGTGTTGAAGAGATAGCTATGCTATTATTTCATTTCAGCAGTATTCTCAATAGCCAAGACAGTGAAACCATGTAAGTATTCAGCAACAGGTGAAAAGGTAATAAAAACATGGCACAGACCTTGCCTTTAATGGTTTAACTAAACATTTTTTTGATTTTACAATTATTTGAAAGCTATATGCACATTGTACATTGAAAACATACTTTTGATGGTTTATGATATTTTCAAATATTTATTGGGATGTAACCTCGCTGTAAGTAGAGGAGCATCTGTATATATACATAATGGAAGGCTATTCAGACCTTAAAAAGGAGTCAATTCTGGCATTTGATGGGTCTGCCTGACATTATACTAAATATAATAAACTAGGAACACAGAGACAAATACTGTATGATCATGCTTACATGTGGAATCTAAAAGCTTTGATCTCATAGAAATGGAGTGAATAAAGGTCATCATCAGAGGAGAACTCAGGAAAAGAAAGGTTTTGATCAAAGGGCATAAAGTTTCAGTTAGACTAGAAGAGTAAGTTTTAGTGACCTACTGCTGTGCCTGTGATCATAGTAATAATAATGTATATTTCAAATGTATTAAAGCAATAGATTTTTAATATTCTTGCCATAAAAAATTAATAGATTGGTGAGGTGATGAATACCGTATCTTGATTTAGTCTTTCTATAGCGTGTACATAGATTGAAATATCATATTGTGCTCCATAAACATATGCTATTATTATTTTTCAATAAATAACTTAAATATATCAGTAACTTTAAAGTTACAAATAGAACCCCAATAGGCCTCTGAATTTTCACCTCAGTTAGCAAGGAGCAGATGCCATAGACTCCACTCCAGCAGCACACGTTGTGAAGACCAAAAGATACAAAGTTTCATATATCTTAAAATTTGTGCCTGTAATCCTAGCACTTTGGGAGGCCAAAGTGGGTGGATTGCTTGAGTTCAGGAGTTAGAGACCAACCTGAGCAAGAGCAAGACCCCATCACTACTAAAAGTAGAAAAAAACTAGCTGGGCATACTGGCTGGTGGCTGTAGTCCTAGCTACTTGGAGGCTGAATAAGAGGATTTCTGAAGCCCAAGAGTTTGAAGTTTGTGTGAGCTATGATGACATAACACTCTACCCAGGGCAACAGAATGAGACTCTGTTGCAAAAAAAAAAAAAAAAAAAAAGATTCTACCTCATTATATGCACAAATGTATTAATTTTTTGTAATATTCTGATTTATATTGTGCTGTAATAATGATAAATGTCAAAAAGGTGTATCTAAAAGATAAATCTGTCCAAAAGAAACCACTAGTAATTACGTTACAAAATTGTATCATCTGCATCCTAAAAGGTACAGAATAATGATTATTAAAGTGGTAAAGGATGAAAATAATTACTCAGTGCATTCAGTCTGCTCCTCATAGATTTAATATGTTTAACTTAGTAAACCAGTGAGGCCACCCAGGATCTTTTATTGTTCTTTGCTATCCTCTATGATCACTTAGGGAATTTATCAAAATGCAATTTCATAAGAAGCTTAAAGAATATTGTACATTTGACCCACAGAGACTTGAAAGGCCAAGAAGACTAAAATAAATCTGCCGTAGCAATATAATAAATCTGAGCTTTTATTTTAACACCCCTGATTTTTTCATGATAACTGGAAACAGCAGGGAATTATTAAGGTCCTATGGAAGGCAAGATCATTTTGGATATTAAAACAATGGGTCTATAAAGGTAAAAAATATTGCTTATAAACAATATGGGAAGCAAAGAGAATAGTTTCCTTTAACAATCAATAAATTTTTCTTTCCATAAAAATATATTTCATACAAGTTTCAGTTTTTATTTTTCTCTCATAGACTTCAAGTGTATGTGATAAAGATTCATGAAGTAAAAAGGCATAAAACCTTGATTCTTTCATTCCTTTTCATCTAATTCCCATAAAGAGGAATCTCCAGCTGTACTATGGACCTTAAATATTTTGGTAACAAAAATACTATTATTATAATTTTTATTTCCATGTGATGAATATGTGTGAAAGTGATTTTATGAAAAAAATGATTAATATATTCTTTTTTTTTTTTTTTTTGAGACAGAGTCTCACTATGTTGCCCTCAGTAGAGTGCTGTGGCCTCATTGCTCACAGTGCCTCAAACTCTTGGGCTTAAGAAATTCTCTTGCTTCATCCTCCCAAGTAGCTAGGACTACAGGCATCAGCCACAATGCCCAGCTATTTTTTATTGCAATTGTCATTGCTGTTTAGCAGGCCCGGGCCGGCCTGGAACCTGCCAGCCTTGGTATATGTGGCTGGCACCCTACTTACTGAACTATGAGCACCGAGCCATACTCATATTTTTGAAACAAATATTTGTCTTTGAAAATATTTAAAAAATCATCTTAGTGCAGTCTCCTTGTGTGATAATTTTACCATATGACCTATAAAATAATTTCAAAGTTGGGAATTCATATAAGAGGGACTCTAACTCAAAATAAGGGAGTAGAGGGTGGCAGGTATAGTCAGGATAGAAGAGGTGAATGAGGGTCAGGGTGGATTACAAAAGTGTTTCAGGCAGAGAGAATGGAACATGTGAAGAGTCAATCTCTGAAGGAGAGATACTGGCAGGGTGTCCGAAGAGCAGAGAGTCTATCGCAGATGTGAGGAACACAATTGCTTAAAGAGAACAAGCAACAAGGTAGGAGAAAACCAGGAAAATGAAAATAATGAAAATAAAAGGAATGTAAGGACAGAGAGAGAGAGAGAGAGAGAGAGAGAGAGGAAACAGCACCGGGGTACTTTTTTTAGTGGTGATGGGGGTACATTGTTGTTTATTGGTTTTAGTGGTAGTTATATGTAACTGCACAAAATTTCAAAAAACTATATAGACACACACACACACACACACACACAAATAAAACACGAGTCTATAATTAGTTTAAAAGATGAGAAGAGGATATTTGGAAGAAGAACAAGATTAATAATGTTCAACCAAGAGAAGAAAACAGAAACTAAAATATGTTCCTTGGATTAGGCCCCAGGGAGCCACTGGCTGCCTCTGAAAGAGCAGCTTCAGTGGTGTAGTAGGGAGGAAAACACAGTGTCTGAGAACTCCGAGTTAAAGGTGAGTAATCGCAAACAACATGACAAATGATTTAAGACAACTCCTTGAAGAGATGAAGGGAGGAGACAAAAAAGATTAACGTGAGGTTACCTCTCCTTTTAGTTTTTCAAGATTTGAACATCTTTCTTCCTCATTTTCCCTCTGGCTCTTTCATTTATTTCCTTATCAAAATACTGAGAGTTGATTTTTCAGTATATGTTGGATGCTAGACTTTTGACTACCATTTTCATTATAAATTTTTTAAATATATTTTTATCAACTCAATGCTATTTTTACCTAATAGAATATTTTACTTATTATAGCGTCTGTTAAGATTTTATTTCTTTCTTAGCTTTTAGTTGTAGAATTTGGTTTAGAATGTCTCCTCCTCACCAAGGTGGTCCCTTTAGATTGCTGGTAGGTTTCTGTAATTTACATTCAAGCATTTAATATAAATCTGGAATATGAATCTTTTGTTCCATGAGATAAAGCTGGGGTAATTTTACAATCTGCACATTTTCTTATTCAAATTCCATGTTCAACCACTTTTTTTACATCTGTTTTTATAATAGTGGCTAGAAAGCTCAATATATAATCTTTCAACATTCTTCTTTGCAATCAGACAAAAATAAAGCTCCAACCAAAGAAATATGGGGAGATGTCCCAGAAAGGCATAGCTTCATTTTAAAAAATAGCAAAGCCTAACTAGCCATTTTTCTTACATGCCTCTCCTTTTCATATTACCTAATGGTTAGAGATGGAGTAGCCATTTTTGAACCATTATGATAGGCATACAAAGTTCTTCAGCAACCTTGGAAGAATGGAAAGCTAGAAGGAAGCTGCTTCCTTATGACAACCTAGGAAATAGTCCTCAGTATATTATATTAGCTTGTAGACTTTTAAGCTTACAGAGACAGACAACACCTATACATGTATGTGACTATTCCATTACATGTGGCCAAAGCATTCTTAGCTGATGCAGAGTCCGACTTTAATTTCTTTTGTACACATAGGCAGTTGTGCCATAATAATATCATAACTATTGTAATCTACTCCAAGACCCTTTTTTTCTAAAAAATTTCTTCATTTCAGGGCTGATAAAAGGTCAATCTTACTCTTATAGCTTTATATTTTCTTTATATGCCAGGTAAGCAAGTTTACACTTACAGTCTCCATTTTTATGTATCTTGGGGCTATTGTGGGACAATTATTTTTCCATATTAGCTTTAAATAATCTGACAACAATAAAAACTCACTTGTTGTGGATCAATACAAAATTACAATAAAATAATGTTAAGTTTGAAATGCTTGGTAGATTTATAATTTTTGATATTACAATTGGCTCTTAGAAGCTGAGACTTGGATCTTGGGACTTTGATTTCAAGTTTGGTCGTTTAACTTGTTCTTGTTTGTTCAAAATAAATTCTCATTATTTTCTTCATATAAATATAATGTCTTTCTTGTAAAATTCAGCCTTAAGTATTGAATAGTTGTCCACATCCTGATTAGAATATTTTTCCAATTTCCATTATTAAATCCTGACTTATAGATAGGTAGAATGTGTGTCTGGTACATATGAGAATTTGATAATACATTTGCAAACTTGCTGCTTTATGTTTATGTTGGCAGCACTGTAAACCACCTCAGTGTATATATATATATATATATATATATATATATATATATATATATATATATAACCTTGGCATATCAGTGTGTCACAGCTGGTTCGTGTTGACACGTGGCAGTGTCTTGATGAGCAGCACTCATTATCGTTGTGTGTTTGGTGCGCCCTTGTGCATTACAATAATGAACAAACATTAAATTTCTTGTTAAACTTGGCAAGAGTGGGAATTGACATCTGGGAAGTGTTATTCTAGGCTTATGGGGATAATGCCATGAAGAAAGTGGCAGTGTACAAATGGATTAAACATTTTTCTGATAGGAGAGACAGCGTCACCAAAAAAGCGAGGTCAAGGTGGCCAGTAATAAGCAGAACTGATGAAAACATTTTAAAAATTCCTTAAGTTGTCCATCAAAATTGACTGCTGACTTAAGAAGCCAAGCAGACTAAGTAAATATCAATAAAGAGATCGTTACGGAAATCTTAACTGAAAATCTTGGCATGAGAAAGGTGGGAGCAAAAACAGTCCCAAAGGAGCTCATCAAAGGAGGATCTAAGTTTGCTAGGACCTTTTGGAGAGGTAAGAGGATATTTTAGACCGTGCTGTCACTAGGACTGAAACATGGATGCACCAGTATAACCAAGAAACCAGGCATCCGAGTGCACAGTGGAAGCCAGTCAGCTCTCCACAACCAGAAAGTCTCCATCAGTCCAAATCATGATTCAAAACAATGTTGCTAACCTTCACTGATACCAGAGAAACTATCATGAATTTGTACCAAACTGCTCAAAGTGTAAGCCAAGTTTACTATTTGAAAGTGCTGAAAAGGCTTCATGAAAAAGATGAAAATGACTTGAACCTTTCTCCGACAATTCATGGCTCTTGTGTCATGACAATGCACCAGCTCACACCGTACTGTGTGTGTGGCAGCTTATAGCCAGTAAACAAATAACACTATTGGAACCTCCTTCCTACTCACCTGATCTGGTGGCAAATGACTTTTTTCTTTATTCAAAGATAAAGGAAATATTGAAAGAGAGATATTTTGATGGCATTCAAGATGCCAAGGGTAATACAATGACAGTTCTGATGGCCTAAGTTGATTTGAAAGGTGGATTAGGTTCTGGTGTCCGTGCGTAGCTCCTCAAGGGAAGTCCATGGAAGGGACCTGTAGTGATATTCAGCAGCAAGGTATTTAGGCCCTTTTCTAGGATGACTTCTGAACTTAATTGTCCAACCACATACATGGTAAAATATTATTCCTCCACAAAAACAAAAGAATGAAATTCTGTTATTTGCAACAACATGGATGGAACTGGAGAATATTATATTAAGTGAAATAAGCCAAATACAGAAAGACAAATCTTGCATATTCTCATTCACATGCGGCAGCTAAAAATTAAAATGATTGATCTCCCAGAGATAGCGAATAGAATAATGGTTATCAGAGGCTGTGAAGTGTAGTGAGGTGTGGTAGTGTTGGATAAAATGGGGATAGTTAATGGGTGCAAAAATATATTTAGATAGTTAGCTAGATGAATAGTATTTGATAACACACAGAGTGACTGTAGTCAGCAATTAGTTATTGTATAATTTTGAATAACTAAGACGAATTGGAATGTTCATAACACAAACAAGTGATATATGCTTGAGGTTATGAATACTCCCATTACCCTGATTTTATTACTATACATTGTATGCCTAATTCACATATCATATGTACTCTAAGTGCAACTATGTGCCCATAACATTTTTTATATGTAATTATTATGGGCGCATAACAGTGAAATAAGCCATGCACAGAAGGATAAGATCTTGCATGTTCTCACTCACATGTGGAAATTAAATATCAACACCCATAAAATTTCAAATAAACACATTTAGAAAAATAGATTGTACTTGACAGGCTTCTTTTGAGTTTTCTGTATATGTGATCATATGGTCAATCCAAAAATAGGTAACTATTTACTTTCAATTTGTATAACAGTAAATTATTACCTTATTGTATGCACTGGGATCACCAAGATAATGTGGAATAACAATGGTGTTAGTTTGCATGCTTGTTTATTTCTTAATTTTAACTAAACTAACGTTTCTTTATATTTTTGAACATTTCCTAGTAGTAGTATTAATTATATTTAACTAAGTTTACTTAAAAATATATTTTCAGACATTTTAATATTATTTTATGTTTTACTAAAAATACTAAATGGGCTAATTTTGTTAAACTATTGATTTTTTAAATATTTTTGATAAGAACAGGAGTTTTCTTGAATTTTTCAACATGGTAAAAGAAAGCAAGATAGGTGATGTTATGGGTGCAAAGTTAGGAGATTTTGAAAATGTAGGTTAATACTACTTGCAACTCTGTGCAAAAACTGAAATACTAAAGAAAATGGATGATTCACTAGCAAAAATATAAATTATTAAAATATTGGTCTAGAATAAACACCAAACTTAAAAATTCAATTATCTCATTAGTGAATATAAAAATGATTAAATACCAAATAAAAAAGAAAACAATAGAATAAGAAAAATTATTTTCTTTTTGTCTCTAATATTAAAGAACATACATTCTCATTATTATTTAAAATATTTGAAACCATAGGGAAAAATTGGAAAGCTTTCCAATCATATTATAAATATGAAATACATTTAATACCCAAATATGACAATGTCAAACAAATTGTAATTTAATAAAATATTGTTATAAAAGTAAAATAATCTAAATAAATTCCTGGTTAATAGAATCAAATTATGTGACAAAAATGTTATTCTATTAACATCTAATACTTGTTTCAGGAAAAAAAGGAATGATTCAGTATCCTGGATGCTGACATAGTTCATCATAATTACAAATTGAACTGTTTTCTGTAGATTGTATCACCAAAATCAAAGTTACCCCCAAGCCTTACCAGATTATATTTCATTTCTAGAGATTTTACCTTTATATTAGACTGAATTTTTGGTAATACTACCCTAGTGATCAGGAAAAATGGATGATATTATAATTTGTAGGTGGATGAAAAATCTTTCTATTGAGAGGACTCCAAATTATGCATTATTAATGGATTTACACATGTTTGAAGGTGCAAAACTTGTTTTCTGAATAAATGTATAACAATTCAAATTGCAAAAGTGGTTTATATTTTCTTTTGAAGCAAAAAGGTTAGGAGATAGGGTGCTAAGAAGTCCAGTACCTTCACTAACAAGCTGTTTAGACTGATACAAATTACTCAAACTTTGTTTCTTAATGTGGAAAACTACTATCATTCCTATTTCATAGGATGATTTGCAAGGATTAAGTCTATTAAAGGTTTTAGAATGGCCCAGGGCAAGTGAACACAAATATTAGTATCATTAACACTATCACTACTGTGGCCATTATTGCTACCACTACACCCATGATTCCAACTGGGATACAGAGGAGATAATAGGCAACTAGCATAATTTTATAAATACTATGTCTCTTTAAACATTCAACTTTTAAGTTTTCTAAAATTACTCCATAGTAAAGAAAGCATCATGAAATTCAGTCCTGAAAATGAAAAAAAAAAAAAAAAAAAAAAAAGGAGTGATTTTTGGAAAGAGCAAGAGGCCATTAAAGATACACCAGTTTATTTTCATTGAACAGTTTGCTGGCATCTAAATCCAAAAGTGTGCACCATATAGCTAATCATTTTTGGATTTTCTGCAAAAGTTGAATTTGTGAATATTATATTGTAGTATCTCAAAAATATTCTAAGTATCCATAAGACTTGGGCAAAAACAGTCTAAAAGCTTTCACAAAAGTTCTCCTCTGTTGTCATATTCATAAACAAATGTCAGCATAAATGGCATGCATGCCATTTATTTAAATTAAATAATTGAATTAGAGTTCAATATAATTTGTGATTTTAAAGGCTGTTTTTCTTAACTGTCCATTAACACTGAATATTGTTAGAGTGACTACCATAGTGGGAGACATTAAAAAAGAACAGCTGCTTGAACAAGAAGAGTTGACCTGTTTGAAAACGTATCAAATGTTTAGAATCTCAAAATCAAAAGAGACTCATATCTTATGTGGTCTAGAAGTTTGTTTTAGAGCAGCCAACCTCTTGCCAATAGTATCTTTCTACAGAGCATTAACCTGATCATCACTCACATTATTATCCAAGACTAATATGTTTCACTCAGTTCCATCATCATGATACCTAAATATCAAGCTCCTTATTTACCAAGCATGTCCTTTTTGATGCCTCAGTCCTCTTGCTAATGCTCCAACATGTCATTTCTCTTTCCCAGTTTTAACATTATTGCTTAATTATTTTTGTTCATACAGTAGCCAACCAAAGCAATTTATTATTAATACCTTTTCTTAGGTAGATTAACATCCCCCTTCTAAAAAACTGAATTTGAAGGAATGCAATTGATTTTATTTTATTTTAATTCAGTTAGGTGGAAACTGAAGAGAAATTTATATGGGTATGGGAATCAAAGATTAAGGCTTCTTACAATGACAAAACTTGTATTTAAAAATACACGGACAGCTAAAAATCTTATAGCTTAATAGACACACTATGTTTGTGAGTGTGACATGTTTATTAGATCTTTAGACATTATCATGGAGCAGAATGTAGGGAGAAAAAGAATCAAGTCTTAGCTCTACCACTTATTCACTCACCAAATACTAGATGATAGTTACTAGATACTGAAATAACTTGGATGGCTGCTTTTGGGATTAATGCAATAAAGCATTTTAATGCCTTGGCACAATGGTCTACACCGTGAACATCAGCTCCTTCTACCCTGCTTTATTAGTCTCTGTTCACTCATGTACTTTTGCCTCTTCCAGAAAGATGCAAAAATCCTATATGCCGATACCTAACTCCTATTATTTTCTGCTGTTGTTAAAGATTTATCCCCTTTTATTATCTTACTGTTACTGTAATGGGGTCTCAGAAGAAAAAGTGATAAATGTGTATGTTTAAAATGTCATTTGGGATGATAAACTACTCAATATAATTCTGTTGCTATTTAGATTAATCTTTGCTCTTTGCTAATTCTGTGAATCTAATCCTTATAATAGCCCGATAAACTGGGTATAATTCTCATTTACGGTTAAAGTTTATAGGTGGCTAAAAGTTGAATAGTTAACTGATCTAATAAATTCAAAATAAAGTTTCAAGCTCACGTCTTTGTGCAAAGTATGGTATTTTTATCCTATCAAACAGAGGAAACATGAATAGCTTAACTGGAATGCAAGATTATTTTAGCCATCAGTGAGCTATAGTGATAAAATACATTCCCTAAAATACTATCGTATTTCTTTTTGTACTTACCTTAGATGAATGCCTGTAAACATATGAAATATATTGCATAGTAATTATGAGGCCTCAAGGTTGCTAGAATAGACTAAATATGAGAGTCAGTTTTCACTCCTTATTTTCTTAGGCCTAAAAGCAACATTTCAAGTATTTGGTTAGTCCCTCTGTCAAAAAAAAAAAAAAAAAAAAAACCTGTGTTACTTGCATTCTAAAGGGCCACTTTGCCTCAGTTTCTTCTTTTCTGCTAATACTAGGATTCAGCATTCAGACCGCTTCTCTTCTGTCTCCAGTTATAATTCCTTAGGGAACTCATCTAATCTCCATAAATACCATATCTTGCTGATGATTTGCAAATCTATTTCGTCAGCCTTAATTTCTTCCCTGAAATCCATACTTTGTTATCTTACTGCCTACTTGAGATTTCCATTTATTTCTAATAGAAAGTCTGTAGATAGAGACATTTCAAAATTAATGTGTTCAAACCAAATCGTTTAATGTTATCCCTTGAATCTTCTTATATTTAGAATTTCTCCTCTTATATTTCAAGGCAAAAATATGCTTTTTGCCCACATCCTGTATTCATTCATCTGAAGTTACTCTACCTTCAAAATACATCAGAATCTTCTACTAATTACTGCCTCCATTGCTTTATCCTCATACTAAGCGCTGTCATTGCTGCCGTTAGCTATTGCAGTAGACTCTCAACTAGTCTCCCTAATTCCATCTTGTCTCCATAGAGTTGATTCTTAAAACATCCCGTAATATACATATACGTGTATATGTGTATATCAATATGTATATGTGTATATATGTATATCAATAAACATATACATGTACATACAACATACATATATACAATATGTGCATATATGTATATCAAATTATGTCATGCTTTTCCTCCACACCTCCCCCCCATAACATCTCCTTTCTCTCAGAATAAATGTGAAGTCTTGATAATAGTACTGGTGATGTAGACAAAGTCAATGCTATTCTTTTCCTGCTCACTCTACTCCACTTTGACCCAGTCACACTCCCGTCTTGGAGACTTACACAGTATTCTCTATGCTTGGAATATCCTTCTTCCATATATCTATAGGTTTTACTTCCGCTGCTCCTACCAAATCTCTGCTAGGATTTCACTTTCTCATGAGTCCTCCCCAGGACATCTTAACATTTGCAGCCTCTCCCACAGCTCTTCCAAGTTGTCCCACTTGGCGCCATTTCTTTCTTCAGCACTTATCCCCTCCTATCGTATGCGTGAATATTTTCTTTTTTATATTTCTTGTCTTTCTGCTCCCCAAAATGTGTTAGCTTCATGAAGGCACAGATTTTTGCTTCTGATTTCAGCCCTCCCACAGATTCACTCTTTCCTGTGCTTGAAACAGTATGCCTGGTTTATAGTAGAGTGTCAAAAAGACATTTTTGTTGAAGGAATACCATCATGGGACTCCAGTTTTTTTGAAATAGTAGTTGGTTGGACTCTATTGCATAAATACTTGAGGAATATGCCTTGAAATATCTTCTTCAATCTTGTAACACTGTCTCAAAACCATAGTGATCAATTCCTCAAACTCTTTTCCCTAAAGATCATTATCAAATACTTGACACTGCTAAACATTACTGTTCCCACAAGAGTGAAGATTTAAGAACAACACTTTGTTAAATATATTAGAGTACTTTCAAAAGAGATACAGCTGGAAAAGACTGGGAGTAAAGTAATAGAACAACCAGATTTGCTGGCTTAAATTTGTGGAAAAATACTGGCCATGATCATTTTTTTTTTTCTCTTTCAGTTCATTAAAAAAACAAAACAAAACAAAAAAACCACAGCTAAAGTGCCTTGGAACCCCCCCCCCCCCGCCAAAAACTCCCCCACAAAACTCCAAAGTAGATCAACAAGTTTAGTGTCCTTCAGGCCATTCTTTAGCTGATGCTACACCCCTTAAAATTGCTGTTCAGCCTGCCGCTTTAAGAGGCACAAACATCTGCCTGCTACTCCCCCACTCCAGCAGGTGCACCAGCTTCCTAGACCAAGACCAGCAAGTCTTGCTCTAATGAACAGAAGTTATATCCCCCAGGATGTTCATTTGGCAGGGCTATTGGGCTGTTCTCAGCAATTCTCCGAACTTGCATTTCACACTTCCTTAGCTCTGAAGAGGAAAAAGGAAAAAATAACAACTGCAAAATTTTTTTAAAGCAAAATAGCATTAAGTGGCTCCAAAATGGATGTCTAAGAGCTCTCTTGCTAGTTTATTGGGACAATTCAGGCAAGATGAGATCACTTTGAGTTCTACATCTGATTAAGTACTTTCAGCTCTCCTTAAGCTTTAGGTTACCTTAAAAAGCATTTCTATTTTCATCTAAGAGTTGATTCAGAGCCATTTTGTAGAATCTAGTTTTGCTTAGATGAACTCTGAGAGTTTTACTCAAATAGAGACTAGTTGTCTTCCTCCTGTTGCTTGATATGTTAGGCAGATGTTTACACATTTTTAGAATTACTGGTTCATTTCACTTAGGTTTCTTTTTTCTTTTTCCTTTTCTTTCTTTCTTTCTTTCTTTTTTTTTTTTTTTGAGACAGAGTTTCACTCAGTTGCCCTGGGATTGGGTGCCACGGCATTACAGCCTATGGCAGCCTTAAATTCTTGGGCTCAAGTGATCCTCTTGTTTAAGCCTCCCAAGGAGCTGAGACTACAAGCACCCACCATACCAACAGGATATTTTTTTTAGATACAGGGTCTCACTCTTGCTCAGGCTATTTTCCAACTCCTGAGTTCAGGCGATCCACCTGTCTCAGCCTCCCAGAGCCTGGGATTACAGACATGAAGCACTGTACCCGGCATTGTCCTTAGGTTCCTTTTGAAGTTCTTTTGAAAAAATGTGGAGAATTAGTAGCATTAATTTATTGTTTTCTCGAAAAATCATTAGGTTATTTAATAGCCACAAAATTAATCTTTACTTCTTAGCTAAATGGGTAAGTTAAACAACAGCATTGAGAAGAAAACAATTGGTACAATTAAGTTTTATGTTCCCTTTTGGGAGGTGAGTCTACTTTCATGAAAAATTCATGAATATAATTAAATCATAAGATACATGTGTATTTCCATTATTAATTCAAATGATCAAAGTACACTTATTTTCTATCTTCTCCTTCTGTTAAATTGTGGTTTGCTTATATGAAGATCCAGTAATCTTGGTCTGTAGGTGGTATGTATTTAGCCATAATTGAGATAGGGAACTGGCATGCACTATTTAACACAGGGTCAAAAACCTCTAAGCACTCTCATCAAAAACAGGATGAGAGAACAGACGGAGTTAAGACCAGTTGGATTCAAGATGTCAAGAAGGCAGTGGTCACTTCTTGATCATGTAGCTCATTATAGCCTGATTATAATATATTAATATGCTAAAAGAAACTCCATGGACACCATGACAGTTCCAGAGGCACCTTATAAAGAGAGGGGAGGGTTCCCTGTCCAGGAATGTATTGTCCCTTTCTAAAAATTAATGTGAACATTCAGCCCCTGCTTAACTGACAAGTTACCAATTGCTTTAAGTAAGGAAATTAAAAAAAAAAAAACACACACACATACACACACACACACACACACACACACACACACACACACACAGGAGAAATCTAGCCTCTCCATTTACTAAATAAAAATTGCTTTCACTTCACATTGTTGGGTTGCTTTTGAATTCTTTCTCACGTGAAGCCCAGGCCCACTTGGACTTCAAGTGATTTCCAGCTTTTGGAATTATGTTCCTGTAAAATAATGTTTAATAAATATTACAAAGTAAACTTTGCACACTTCTACACTGCTGGTGGGAATGCCCACTAATACGTTCCTTCTGGAAGGACGTTTGGAGAATACTTAGAGACCTAAAAATAGACCTGCCATTCAATCCTATAATTCCTTTACTAGGTTTATACCCAGAAGACCAAAAGTCACAATATAACAAAGACATCTGTACCAGAATGTTTACTGAAGCCCAATTAATAATTGCTAATTCATGGAAGAAGCCCAAGTGTCCATCGACCCACGAATGGACTAGCAAATTGTGGTACATGTATACCATGGAAAATTATGCAGCCTTAAAGAAAGATGGAGACTTTACCTCTTTCGTGTTTACATGGATGGAGCTGGAACATATTCTTGTTAGCAAAGTATCTCAGGAATGGAAGAAAAAGTATCCAATGTACTCAGCTCTACTATGAAGCTAAATAATAGCTTTCACATGAAGGCTATAACCCAACTATAGCACAAGACTATGGGGAAAGGGCCAAGGAAGGGGAAGGGAGGGGGGAAGTTTTGGTGGAGGGAGGGTAATGGGTGGGGCCACATCCGTGCATCTTAGAATGGGTACAGGTGAAACTTACTAAATGCAGAATACAAATGCCTATATACAGTAACTAAGAAAATTCCATGAATGCTACGTTAACAGTTTGATGAGAATATTTCAGATTATATACGAAATCCGCACATTGTACCCCTTGATTGAACTAATGTACACAGCTATGATTTAACAATAAAAATAAATAAATTTAAAAAAATAAAAAATAAAAAATAAATCAGCAGGAATATCAAAAGATATGACCAACTGACTGAAAAGCAAAAGAAACACAAAGAAATCTACAGAAGAAGCAAATATTGGAGTCAGCAAAAATGAACTTTCAGGCCAGGTATGGAGGCTCATACCCATAATCCCACCACTTTGGAAGGCGGAGCAAGGAGGATCACTTGATGCCAGGGGGTTGAGAGCAGCCCGGGTAACATTGTGAGACCCTATCTCTACAAAAATTCAAAAAATTACGCAGGCACAGTGGTACACACCTATAGCCCCAGCTACTTGGGAGGCTCAGGAAGGAGAATGGCTTGAGCCCACGAGTTTGAGGTTACATCACACCACTGCATGTCAGCTAGGCAACAGAGGGGGACCGCCTCTAAAAATAAAGTAAAATTTTAAAAGTACAATTAAATATTGAGGAAAAGAGAGAAGATGGATAATTTCATCTTGGAACAGGAAACTAAAATATCAAATAAAAATTATAGAACTGAATATTACAATGGACGAAATTAAAAACTCGTTTGATAGGATTAAACACAAACGGGGGCAAGATCCGTGGAGGCCAGACGTGGCAATCCCAGCACTTTGGGAGGCCAACACCTCAAGACCAGCCTCGGCAACATGACAAGACCCTATCTCCACAAAAAAATTGAAGAAGGAGCCAGGCATGGTGGCATGTGTCTCAGCTACTGGGGAGGCTGAAGGGATAGGACTGCCTCAGCCCAGGAGTACAAAGGTTACAGTGAGCTGTGATCACACCATGCCACTGTGCTCTAGACTGGGTGACAGAGCGAGACTCTGCCAGAAGAAGAGGAGGAAAAAGGAAGGGGAGGAAGGAAGGAGGAGGAGGAAGAGAAGGAGAAAGAAAAAGGAGGCGGAGGGAGGAGGACAAACAGGAGAAGATTAATGAAGTAAAAGATGAGTCAGTTGAAAATATTCAGACTGAATCAGAAAGAGCCAAAAGAGTGGAAAAGAAGAAGAGGCCTCTTAGGGATATAGTGAAAAGGTTTAACACAGATCATTAGAGTTCTAAAAGGAGATGAAAGAGAAAGTGGAAGCTGTAATGTAACACACTACGTCACCGATTCAAGAGTGGCTATGAACCGGAACCACAGCCAGGCACATCAGAATACAACTGCTAAAACCAAGGCAAAAAGAAAAATGTAAGAGCAGCAACGGAACTGATAGCTGACTTCTCAAAAGAGACAGTAGAAACTAATGACATCGCCAAAGAGTTGAAAGAAAGTAACTATACCAACCTTCCTTACTACAAAAAATACCTTTCAAAAATAAAAACAAAACAGATACTTTTCAGCAAACAGAAATTGAATTTGTTATCATGAGATCATCACCAGAAGTAAAGTAATAAAAGTATTCCTAAGTACAATATCTTAAAGAAAAGTTCTAAAGTTAGTTCCAGGAGAAGGATCCTAGCTAAACAAATAGAAATACAGCAGGGAACACAGAGTAATAAAAAAGAGATAATAAAGAGTAATAGGGCAGTGCCTGTGGCTCAAGGAATAGGGCGCTGGCCCCATATACCGGAGGTGGTGGGTTCGAACTCAGCCCTGGCCAAAAACTACGAAAAAATAAAAATAAAAAAATAAAGAGTAATAAAAGGTAACCTATGAATAAATCTAAATGAATAATGACTGTATAAAAGCATTAGTAAGAATATATTTTTTAATTTAAAATACAGAGAAAATTGAAATCCCTGACGAGACTAGCACAATAGGCAGAAGGGAGAGAAAGTTGTAGGGTCTTTGGGTTCTGCCAGAAATTGCAGATGTAATCACTTAAAACAGACTTTAGTAAGTCAAGGTTGCTGTCGTAACCTGGGGTAGTCACTAAAACAAAAGAATACCTCATAGGCTAATAAAGGAGAAATTACCCAAAACAAACAAGCAAATAAAAAACCTTTATCTAAAAGGAAGAAAAAAAGATAGAAAAAAGCACCCAGAAAAGGGGAACCAATAGAAATTAAATAAGATGATACACCCAAGCCCAAGTCTATTGGTAAATACTTCAGACACAGTGTAGTAAATACTCATTTAGAAAAGACTAAATATCAAAAAAAGCACATCTTCTACGTGTACAAAGGTGACACCTGAAAGTAAAAGGGTGATGTACTATGTAATCACTGATTAAAACAAAGTTAATCTTCTCCAGAAACTAGGAATAAAAAGGAAGTATCCTCAGCTTAAAGAGTACCTACCAAAAACCTACAGGTAACATTCCATTTAATGATGAGAAACTAGAAATTTGCCCCTTAAGATCAGAAACAAAGCAGGACTGTTCCCTCTCACCTCTACCTTCAACATCGTATTACAAGTCCTAGCTAATGACAAGAAAAGGAAATAAAAGGTACACAGGTTAGGAAGAAAGAAATAAGACTGTCTTTAAAGACAAGATGACCATCTCATCAACAAAGAAACTCCTAGAACTAATAAGTTATTACATCAAGGTGGCAAGATACAAGTTTAAGAAAAGTCAACTGCTTTCCCATATTTTAGCAATGAACAAGTGGAATTTGAAGTTAAAAACACAATATCACCTATATTGGTATAACTATATTATTTTGTTATTATAATACTAAGAAATGAAATACTTAAATATCTAACAAAATATGTATAAAATCTATGTAAGGTAAAATATATAACTAATAAAAGAAATAAAAGAACTAGGGAAACAGAGAAATGGTCATGGGTAGGAAGATTCAACATGGTCAAAATGCCAGTTCTAGCCAATTTAATCTATAGAGTCAATGCAATCCTCATCAAAAATCTCAGCACATTATTTTGTGAATATCAACAAACCGATTCTCAAGTTTAGAATGGAGTGGAAAAAGACCCAGAATAGCCAACTCAGCACTGAAGGAGCGTAACATAGCTGGAGGACTGATATGGACTACCCAATTTCAAGACTTACTATAAGGCTACAGTAATCAAGGCAGTGTGGAAATAGGAAAGAGTAGACACAGATCAGGGGAACAGAACAAAGAGGCCAGAAACACACCCACATAAATCCAGTCAGCTGATCTCTGTAAAGGAGCCAAGGCAACACGACACAGCAAAGGTAAGGTTTTCAACAAATGATTTTGAAATGACAAGCATAAAAAATTAATCTAGACACAGACTTTACACCCTCCACAAAACCTAACTCAAAATGAATCACAGACCTGAGTATCAAAAAGCTAGAGGATAACATAGGCTAATAAAAACTACGAAGATAACAGCATCTGAGAGCTGCAGAAAGGCCTCCACCAAGTGAGCCTTACTGTGGACCACACTGCAGACCAGGCCTGTGCTTTACGGGATCACCTTATCATCATACCCCCCTCTTAAGAGTGGTTCTCAGCCTTCCTAATGCCGCGGCCCTTTAATACGGTGCCCGTGGGTTGCAACCTACAGGTTGAGAACCGTTGCTCTTAACAGATGAAAAAGCAGAGGTTCAGGACGTACAGAAAAGGTATGGAGCCAAAAGTTACCCGCTTGTTCTTAACCTTCCCAGTGCTAATTTCCAGGGAGATTTGACTATATTCTTCATTCATATAATTTACCCCATGGTGCTGAAAGAGCTGAGGTCTGCTGCAGGCTGAATAAACATTAACTGTCAATAACCGATGACATCAGCAAAAATATTCTTCAAGCATCTACCGTATACAACACAGTGAGAATTTTTTTAAAAAGCAACAATTTATTAAGTTCTTACTCAAAGGTGTGAACACTAAACATGTTTTATAGCATTTAATCCTCGCAATAATAACCTGCCAAGTGGGTACTCACCCCCATTCTAGAGATGAGCGAGGCTGGATGACAGGAAGGGTGTTGTGCTCCTAAGTCACAGAACCTGAGTTAGAATAAATGTGACTCCAGACCAGAGCAGTGAGGAAACCAAGGCACTGATGCAGAGAAATGTACACTGTAGACACACTTTGAATGACCTACCCACCAGGTGGGACCATTAGAAATTCTAAAGAAAAGAAAAAGCAGAAATGAACACATCAGGGGCCCTTTAAATAAACCTTAAAATTGAAAAACTGCTGCTTTGTCATTTAACAAACATATTTTTATTCTCTGCTATTGCATTTACCAGGGTTTTATGACTGGATGATAAATACAGGCTTCTACTGGTCACATTCACAGCCAACATTTCCTCTGTGTCAGGTCAGAAAGACACTGGTGACCTTGGTGAATAACTGCATGGAGCAAAGCTGCCCTCAACGTTGACTAAGGAAAGATGCCCAAAACAGCCGTTTCCAGGGACTGGCCTATACACGCTCTCTCTTCTCTGGCACAAAGTGAATAACCAGACCCGTCTCTTACACGGTGAGTCACTCACATTATTACATTTTGTGTTCACCAGATCCATTTAATAAAGGAATGAAGTGACACTAAGAGAGGTCAGGTGACTTAGCCAAGGTGACACAGCCAGGAAGCAGCAGATTTGGGACAAGAATCCAGGTCTCCTGCTAAGTAGGCCTATGTTCTGTCTAAAGGCATACCAGGCCCAGGACACCTAAGCCATGTGGGGCTGCAGGACCATTCTACATGTAGACAAAGGTATAACCCACAGATAGGTCAAGAGCTAGGAGGGTACAGAATAAACTGAAAATTCCCAGGACTTTGGTCCTTGAATAATCCTTAAGAACATCCAATATACCCATTATATAGAAGAGAAAATTGAAGATCAGCCAAAGAAAGTAATTTCTCAAAAGGTAAACAGCTAGAAGTGGCAGATCAAGTCCAGAAGCAAGGTCCATACCACTCTTCAACTGAGTTCGTAGAACAAGTTGCAAAAGCTGCTACGGAGAAGGCAAAATAATCCAGAGGATTTTTTTTTTCTTTAGCAAGCTCAGACCACACATGAAAAATACAAAGTATAGTATTTATCCTTGAGGAGTTTATAATCTAGCTAGAAAAACTAGCAGGTGCACCGAAAAGTAGGATCAATAACACAAAACATCAGTACAGGGGGCAGCTACATCAAGAACTTAAAGGAGTCAGGGAGCAGCAGGCTGGCTGTGTTGGAAGGCCTCCTGAAGGAGGGGTAAGGAAGGCTGGGCTTTAAAGCATAAATAGGAGCCCAACAGATGGAAAGGAATAGGTATGTCAGTCCAGCAAAGTGAGTGTTGCAACTTATAAAGGGGCTTTGTGGGAGATGGAAGTCAAAATTGTAGATGAAGGAAGGTCTTGGCAGCTGGAGAGCCTTCAAAAGCCAGGTCAGGGCTTTTAGACATAGGTCTTTAAACTTGTTCGCGAGCACAACACTTGGAAGCCTGTGAGCTCTTCACTGTACTCCACAAGTGACTGATCACACTTCATTCCAGGACAATGTTAGTGTCAGAAATCATGACGGTTATACATCTGCAAGGTAAAACCACAACCAACAGCATGCACAGTATTGAAAATCAATCCTCAAGTCAAACAGGATCAGTCCTTTTCACATATTCACATTAACAGTTATCTGCCCTTTGTCGTCTTCTGTCTCCTGTCTTCCACCTGTTGTCAGCAGCCTATGTGCTAGATGCCACTATTTTTCATAAAATATGGGAGAGAAAAACATACAAATGGAGAGTTCTGAAAACTTCTTTACTTCAGGTTGGAAAGAGGCAGTTTTATAATTTTAGAGGTCCACAGCAATGCCACAAAGACAATATCCTCTCTGGGCCTCACTTTCTCCAACTGACACAAGGGGTTGGGGACAGGATCAAAGCTTTATCTGAGACCATGCTTTAGACACATGATTCCCCCAGCTGCCATGTTTGCATCTCCTGGGCTTTAGTGGGAGGGATGGGAGACGGGCCCTTCTATCCATGTCCACGGTTCTGAGCAGCACAGGGTAGCTTGGTATGGGACCAGCTCAGTGTCCATCAGCTTCTGCAAAGGCCAGGGTTCAGCATGAGACGTTGAGAAGGCATTCTGTGCATGGCCCTACAGTGAGCACAACACCCCTTTGCTGACATGACCAACCTCCTTTCCAATGCCCCAGATGCTGCTGCCATTGGGGATCACCACTGGCCATGTTGGGCTCCTGAAGCCTCCTCCACTTCTCAGTCTTGGAGGAAGATGAGTACCTTCGTCCCTAGGTCACCTGGCCAGGAACGGGCAGCACCCCGAGCCCAGGATGTGGGCTTCTATGAGCTGGCAGGGACATGGAACCCTGGAAGAGTCTGTGTGTCGTGTCCCCATTGACTGGGGAAGCTGGGAGGTCACCAGAAGCCGGATGTAGTAGCCACCAAACACTGCCAGCAGCTGCCGGGCCATTTCCTAGAGGGGACAGGGAAGCAGAGTGAGGACCACAGGAAGGCACTGTGCGGGGGCGCAGGGCTCAGGCACCAGGAGAAAGCCAAGCCACACTCTTTACAGACGAGCGATGCTCACTGGAAGAACCAGGCCAGGCCACACCTATGGGTCAAGGGAGACACCAACCTCACTGAAAGCCCCAGCTCTGCACTGACCAGCTGTGGGGCTCCTGAGCCTCTTTTTCCTCATCCTCATGGCGGGTAATTGACTGTTGATTGGCAATAATAATATGCACAAAAAAGATATGCACCCTCAAAGCAGTAGAAAAATTACCACTGATTTATGTCTAGCCAATCCCCCACCCCACACACGCTTTTTCTCGTTTTGTTGTTGTTTCTTTTGTTTTTGGCCGGGGCCGGGTTTGAACTCACCACCCCCAGCATATGGGGCTGGTACCCTACTTCTTGAGCCAGAGACAATGCCCCTTTTTCCCGTTTTAAATGTCTAGGAGTCTGTGAAGTGCATAAAGTGACTCACTTTATGAAAATCACTAGTTTACGTGTGGAGCTGGGGAGGAGAATATTGCCCAAATAGCAGGGTTCTTCAACGTAAACTAGGTCTGGTAGGCTTCATTACATAAGAACTGCTAATATACTAAGAGGTCGTTAGGCTGGGCATGGTGGCTCATGCTGTAATCCCAGCACTTTGACAGGTGGGGATGGGAAAATCACTTGAGATCAGAAGTTCAAGACCCACCTGAGTAAAAGTGAGAGATTGTCTCTACTAAAAACAGAAAACTAAGCCAAGCATTGTGGTAGGTACCTGTAGTCCCAGCTACTTGGGAGGCTGAGGGAAGAGGAACCCAGGAGTTTGAGATTGCTGTGAGCTAGACTAAGGCCCCAGCACTCTAGCCTGGGCCAGTCTCAAAAACTGTCTCAAAAAAAAGAAAGGTTGCTTTAGCTGAAGTAATAAATAATGCACCTCTAAATTCAGAGCAAAATGTATTAAACAAATAGCTGCAGCATATAAGGTCAAAATGAAACTGGAGTACGATGATTTCTATGCAGCTCAATATTTTCTGTTTTGTAGCCTGGCTTGGGGCCAAAAACAGGATTCTTGCTCAATTGTATTATTTAAAATAAAATGATCCAGTTCTTTAAAAAATGTAAGCCTGATGAATCCTCTAAGGTGTGGGTTACATCAAAACTAGGTAGGTATGTGGAGTTACTAGTTAGGAACAGGCTTTACAACCCAAAAGGCCACGAAGGAATTTCAGCACTGCCACCGTGTGACTGACCCCGAGCAAGTCACTCCACCTTGTTGAGATTATTTCCTCATGGGTAAAATAGGGAAAATAGTAGCCTTGACCTCACTAAGTTGGAGTGAGGATTAAAGGAACAGAAGGATAGAAAACATTTAGTCCCTTGCCTATGGCTCAATAAATATCATCAACATCATTACCATCATTATTATTCAAAAAGCAGAAACTCCGCATGGTTGCCAGGATCGGCTTCTGTTGTTCTTTGTACTCAGAAGATATTAAAAACTTCAGGTAATTTGCCACTCACTCACTCAGATCAGTCTTCTCACCAACTTACTCTAAAATCAATAAGGTCAGAAGCAAAGAACTATGGCGAGAAAATTGGCCTACTTTAGAATCAGCAGGCTGGCTTCTGCCCTGGGCCTAGCCACATTTGCCCTTGCTCTGTGATCTTGGGCAAGTCAGGACCTTGGAACCTTATTTTACCCATCAAGGAAGAAGGGAAAATAATCCATACCTCACAAAGTACGCTAAAGAATTTTATGCATGATGAAAATCTATAAAAATGTAAGAGGTCATTATAATTGTCTTTCAGACACTGGGTTGCTACTGAAATATGACAGTCTGGCCCATGCTGAGACTGCAGCATCAATTACATTTTCCATAGCTAAATAATAAGGACAGCTATTTCATAAACATGTGAACACACACACTTGATATTCATGACAGGAAATTGTATTACTATTGGTATGAATGAATTGGAAAAAATAATTTAAAAGACCCATATTTAATGGGCTATTGCACATAAACCCGGACATTAATGTCGTAATAAAGTGCATGACCCTATCAATCTTTTCTGCTCTTTAAAAAGTCAGTAGGATTCAAGGAAAGAGATTCATACATGCGTCATTTTCTCTTTTAAATAGTCCTATTTGCAGGTTTCACACTTCCTACCAAAGGAAAAGAGGAAGCCTGGTCTGGTCTGAGCCTTGAATCCCCAAGACTCTTGGCTGAAAAGAAAACATAAGTGCTCTAGTGAAGTTCCAAAGCCCCTCACTGCTTGTCTCCCTGATGGTGGGTCTGTGTTCGTGATGAGAAGAAGGAAGCATGGGTGCAAACCACATTTTCAGATTTCTGGTCTACTAGTGCTTTTAGACACACCCAACAGACAGCTTGGATGGCAGGATCCAGCAGAACTGTGGGGCTGGAGAAATTGGAATTCAACAGAGTTATATACATGTAAGATTCAAATATCCAACTGCAATTTATGCAGATAGATTGGCAAGATCAACAGTTGCTTGACTGACTGATAAAGACCCAAATATTCATCAATATGTTCATGGTTAAGTGCAACTAACTATCCAATGCAAATACCATAAATATCTAAGATCTTAAATAAAATTGCAATAAAAATTCCAATAAATATAAAATGATTCTTATAAACTATTTTTAAAAGTGATAGGGTAAAGAAAAAAAGATTTAAAACTACTGGGCTGGATGTGTATGGTCTCTACCAATTCAAAGAAGCCATGTCCCCCGGAGCCTAGACTCTGAAGCCCCTGCAGAGATTCTCTCTATGCAAGTGCCCCCTAAAGGAGGATGGCCCTGACTGGCCTCAGCACCGGTTACCTCTGGCTCGGCCTCAGGAACAAGCTGGTGAAGCTCAGTCTGCATGAGTGGTCTCTCCTTAGGACAAGGACTGCTGGGCAAGAGAGGAGAATCCTCCAAGTTCTCAGGCCCCTCCACTGTCGTGGGGCTCACCCCCGTCTCCATGACAACACACAACTGGCTCAGTCTGCGTGTCAGCAAAGACTGCAAAGTAAACAGAAGGGGCTTAGGTGTATCCTAAATTGTGTAGCATCTGGGAGGCTGAGTCACTCCCTGAGTTGCAGACCCAGCAGAGGACAGACTGATCAACACACTCAGATGCTGACCTCAGAAGAATCTGGAACTGGGCCACACTGGTGAGATCACATAATTCCCTACAAAAGCATGGTACTTAATAGCTTCCAAATACTTTTCTTTCCATGCTCTGATTTGCCCAAAGTAGCCTGGGAACTTGGGTATCTTTATTCACATGTTGCAGATGAATAATCTAAGGTCAAAGGGCTTGCCCGAGGCCACCCAAGAACTACCAAGCCAGGATCAGAGACAAACCTCCATAATGACTTCAAGACCTACTGCAGCCAGGGCCTGGAAGGGAAGACCCCAGGAAAGGAGTGCAGGACTCCGAGACAGAGGCCTGGCCTCCAAACCTGGGCGTCACCAGCCCACTCTGCAACCACAGGCAGGTGGTGGGTCTTCCCACAGCCTGTTTCCTCCTCCGTAGAATCTGTTTAACAAGTGTCAGAGAGGGACTGTGGACAAGGAAGGCCATTCAGCTACTTTTGGATCTGCCAGATTTTATTATTATTATCATACAGAAATATACATGTACTTACTATAGGAAATGAAGAGGATGCAATTAGTTAAAAAGAAGCAGAAAACAACCATTATTCTCTTGGCAAAAAAAAAAAAAAAAAAATTATTGCATGGAAGTGTTCTTCCTTCCAACTAACTTTCTTAAACATGGAGGTAATGCAACCTATGCAATTTGGCCCCCTGGTTTATTTTTGTTTTGTTTTGTTTTTTCACTTAGGATATCTTACCTCTTGGCTAGACTTCATTTCTCGAACATGGTCAGACAAAAACTGCACACAGTTCTCCAGGTCGAAGTAGACAAACCAGAGCTGTGGAGAGAAGTAGCCATGACAACAGGGGCTCAAAGCTAACCCCACCTGGAACTCTTCCCCCCTGAGACCATCCTCCACCTCCTGTCTCCTCACTGGAGGCCCAGCCCTTGGAGGCCCACCAGATTCAGTGTGCCCGTGGGAGGAAGACATGTGGTTCTGTTCTCTCCCAGTGTCCCATGTGCCATGACCACACCTCACTTGTATGGCTGGCTTCCTGGAGATTTAAAAAATGTCAAACCCTGTTCAAAACCACTTTTCCCCATCTCCCACAAGTCGCTGAGCGCCCAGACAGACTCCTAATCCTCCTGGACATCTGGCAGTTCAACTTTTCTATCTGGAACTGAACATCCAAATAAGCAAAACCCATCAGAGGTGACACCTCACCAAGTAATCATCTGGGGTGCTCCATCCTGAATTCCCTTCCACCTCGACTTCAACAGCCTCCAGGGAGTAGGCTGAACCAGGCTAAAACCCTCCTTGTTCACATAATACACACTCTGTGGGCCCCACACCTGTCACACATCACAGTGAAGTGCCACAGGCATCTGGCGGCCTTGTCTCCCAGGCCCACCCACTCCTGAGACCCCAGACCTTCCTCCTCCCAGTAACCAACCCATGAGACCAGTCACATCACTCGTACCAGCTAGTTCCTCTATCCGTCTCATCCCCAAAAGAGTATTTTTCAAATGATTCCTCTAAACCTTTTTACTATGAAAATCTCCAAACATACAAAAGTAGGTAGCAACACACCCTCATTTTATAACCTCATAGCCCTTCTCGTCCGTCTCCGCCCTCATTCGTTACCCCTCCTGACCTGCCCCCGCCTCCCACACCACAGAACCTCTGTGAACCTGAAGGGCACCCCCTATGTCGTATCACCTCAGCCTATGATACTATTTTGAAACTGAAAGAGGCCAATTGTCTGAGATGTGCCCATTCTTCAGTCATCCATCCAGCCATGTATTCAACTAACACCTGCCCAGTCACTCCTATGTGCCAACTGATGAAGCAGCTTTGGAAATTAAGGAGGTTACAAAGGACATCCGATGAGCAGTGAGGCTCAGATATTATCTGAGCTTCCCTCCCAGCCCTGCCAGGCGGAGGTTCTAGGTCACCAGTTACGGCACAGAGGAGGCATCACAAGGAAGAAACCCTGGAGCAGGGAAGAAGGAAAGGGCTGCCGGCAGCTGTCTCGTTAGCAGATTCCTAGGGACACTGTGTAGGGGGAGAACACAAGGCCAGTGCTCTCCATCAGCCCAGCCCAAAAGCAGGTCAGTGAGAAGAGGTCACCATGAGCCACAGTACCTGGATCACGCTCTGGCATCCTTCCACCGTGTCGGTCACTCCCAGCAGCACCCGGTGTCTCAGGAGGGCTCCATTGGCAGCTGCCAGCCTCAGGTCCGTGTTGGTGTTGGCCTGCAAAACAAAGATGTTCCTGCTGCCAGGGAGCACCCGGGCCCTGAGCAACAGCCACACACTGTCCCACCCCTAGCTGCTGTGGGACAATCCTTCCCCTCAGGACACTCCCATTTCCTCCCCTGTAAATTTGGACAGGGGGTCGTGAAACACATTCAATTGTGTCAGACAATCCTGGGTCAAAGTTGTTTAAGACAGTATGTCCTTCCCTGAGCCCTGTGGTCTTCAGTGATAGAAGAAAAGAGTGCCCCTGCCCCCAGGAAACGTAGTGAGATACCACAGAGACGGTGTGTGGAGCCCTCCAGCCGGAGCCTGCAATGCAGTAGGGGAGCACAAGCTATTTGTGGGAGGCAGGGACCAGATGGGTTTGGGCACCTGTTGCCTAAATGAAGCCCCAGTTCCACCTAAAAGCACCTCCATGGAAGCAGCTAACACAGAGCCTGGCCTCTGGAGGGACTGCGGACCCTACTCTCCCCACCCAAACCAATGGACAGACACCCTGAATTCAGCTGGCAAAGGAGACGCCAAGAGGCAGGGGAGAGAGGACAGAGGAAGGACAATGGGACCCCAAACGCTGGATTGGGGAATACAGCCCAAGAGGACTTTCTGTTGCAGTTAGAAGAAAGCAGCCAATCAAGGACAATGCTGGCACTTAGCGGAAGATGGCCAGAGATCCAGAGGCCAGATGTGCCTTTTCCTGAAGGACATGTCCCAGGAAAAACCAACCACACATCAAACACTGTCCCCTGGCCTCCTACGTGGACTCCAAAGGCACCACTGGGCATGAATGCAGGTGAAAACTCTGCTTAGAACTCCCTAAGAAGCCAACCTCATTCCACTTCACATACACACCTTGAGTGAGCTCTGACATGGACTTAATGCACACTGAATTTTCCTGGGATCTCACTACTGTAAAAATCAAGGAATGACTACGTATATTTTGATTTGCCAAGAACTTTAGACAGTATTGTCAGAGCACCTATAGCTCAGTGGTTAGGGTGCCAACCACATGCTCCAGGGCTGATGTGTTCAAACCTGGCCTGAGCCTGCTAAACAAACAAACAAACAAAAAAATAGCCAGGCATTGTTGGGGCACCTGAAGTCCCAGCTACTAGGGAGGCTGAGGCAAGAGAATCGCTTGAGTCCAAGAGTTGGAGGTTAACACAATAACTAAGAAAATGCCAGGAAGGCTATATTAACCAGTGGGTTGAAAATGTGTCAAACTGTTTATAAAACCAATGTATGGTGCCCCATGATTGCATTAATGTACACAATTATGATTTAATATTAATAAAATATATATATATATATAAAGAGGAAAAGAAAAGAAATTAGTACATGTAAAAACTGATGAAATTCAAATAAAGTCCACAAATTAATAGTATTAAAAAAAAAAAAAAAAAAAAAAAAGAGTTGGAGGTTGCTGTGAGCTATGATGCCAGGACACTCTACCAAGGATGACAAAAAAAAAGGTATTGTCCATCCTTTCAGAAACCCACCTCACCAACAGTCCCATTCCTGATTATTTCTCACTGCCCATATAACCCGGGGCAAATTCCTTGGCATCTTTCTGCCTCCATCTCCTTATCCCCAAATTGGAGATAATAAAGTCCCCCCCCACCTAAGAAGGTTATAATAAGGATAAAATGGGTTAATCCATGTAGAACTTTTAGAACTTTTAGAAGAATGAACACTTAATACATGTCAGCCACTATCACTGTGATGATGACAGTAAGTCAAAAATCGCTGTGTTTTCCACTAGACCGTATCAGTCACAGATATTTTTAGGAACTTCTCACACACCCTAGCAATGCTCTGTACACAGGTAGGGTCCTGCCTGCCACTGTAGACCTTCCAATCTGGGGAAAGACCAACGATGCAGCCAAGAGGGGAAACAAGCCTTGTATCCAAGTGCTGAGGCTCTCAGGGATGCTGGGTGACACAGGCAGGATGACACCATGGTCAGGAAGGTGGAGTTCATGGTCCTGAGTGATGAGGGACCAGGAAAAAAGAAGTCCTAGAGCTGAGACGTAAAGGGAGACCTAAGGAGGGCTGTGTGGCCATGGAACAGTGACTTAACCTCTCTGAAGTGTTCTCACTGGCAAAGGTGAATTTATTTTACACTATACTATTATAAGAACTTCATGTGTATCATTTAACTTTCATAATAACCCCATAAAGGAGCTACACTTATTACCCCCATTTTACAGATGATGAAATTGAGGCCCCGAGAGATTAAATAATAACTTACCCCAAGTTATAGAGTTAGCAAATGGCAGAGGTATCCTGTTTCCTCATAAGGTCATTGTTGGACACAGACATTGGGCCCCAAGCACACGGTACAGAGTAGGTGCTCATTAAATGTCCATTATTAGAAGCAAAAGTGATAAGAGCACTGCTGCTGTGCCCTCAGGCCTCCATGCCGACACATGAATAAAGAGCCTAGGTCTTGCTCATCTCTGTGACCTGGGCCAGGCACACCACCTGGTACTTGGAGGGGCTTCATAAATTCCAGCTGAATGAAAGCAGGAAGAGGTGGCGACAGGGAGCCAAAGTAGGCATCCTTGAACTGCATGAATTACACCTGCATCCCTGAAGTACCTGCCAGATGCCAGGTTATTTTGCTCACTTCTACTAAAGCAAAACACTTTGCTTTTGCCCCCCTTATAAAAATTTCTTGCCACAGGAGTAATCAACTCAATTTATATTTTATAGGACAAACACCAAAGCCAGGAAAGCTTCACCTAATCCCAAGGGCAGCATATTTCGTCAGTCTCCTGGCATAGCCCAACAAAGATCTTTCAAAATGATTAAGCCATAAAGTACCATTTTGTCCCTGGCAGGCACTAAATGGAATTCAAACTCCAAATCCTGATTACATTTCTCAACATCCTGCCCTCCCCTCCTGAGTCACCCAAGAGCAGAACATTTGCTAAGGCTCTCAGAGTCCAGAACTGTTCTGGGTGCTGGGGGTGGAGGAACAGGAATTTCCCAAGCATCTGGAAAGACAGTGTAAGTGTCACAGGCAGAAAACCATGATCCCCTCCAAAGATCTAAGTCCTAGTATTCAGAACCTGAGAATATGTTGTTACATAGCAAAGGGAAATTAAAGCTGTAGGTGAAATCAATGCTGCTAATCAGCTGACCTTAAAACCAGTAGATTAATGTGGGTCATCAGGTGGCCCATGTAGTCACAAGTGTCCTCAGAAGTGGAAGGAGGCAGCAGCACCTGTGGCTCACTAAGTAGGATGCCAACCCCATATACCGAGGGTGGTGAGTTCAAACTCGGTCCCCGGCCAAACTGCAACAAAAAATAGCTGGGTGCTGTGGCTACACAAGAGGCTGAGGCAAGAGAACCACGTAAGCCGAAGAGCTGAAGGTTGCTGTGAGCTGTGACACCACAGTACTATACTGAGGGTGACAGAGTGAGACTCTGTCTCTAAAAAAAAAAAGAAGCAGAAGGAGGCAAAAGCATCAGAGAAGGAGAAGTGTGGAAGACGGGGCCTTCCGCTGCTGGCCTTCTGGAGGAAGGAACCATAGGGGGCCTCCGGGAGCTGGAGACGGTGAGGAAGCAGATTCTCCCCTAGAGCCTACGGAAGGAATGCAGCCCTGCCTTCACCTAGATTTTAACCTAGGGAAACTCATGCCTTACTTCAGAACTGCAAAACTGTAACGTAATAAATTTATGTTGTTTTAAGCCACCAAGTCACAGCAATTCATTACAGCACCCATAGAAAACAGTGGTATTGACTAAGAACACCTCTTGTAATCTGGGTGACCTGGCCTGGAATTCCACCTCTGCTCTGGCCCTGGCTGCTCCCTGAGCCTTTCTGAAACTCCTCATCTATGAGGTTTATGTAACAGCATCTACCCAGAGATTTGCTAAGGGATTTAACGAGTTACCAAATAAAGCATTTAACAGCTGACCTACAATGTACTACATACATGCTCGATGTGTGACCGAAGACAGACACGGAAGCAGCAGAATGGAATCAGAACCATACATTAAGCTGTGCAGTATCAACCTTCTTTCTGAATGTGACCAGGAGTCAGAGGGCTCAGGCTTTCAACCCTGCCTCTGCACTAACAGTGGGATCCAGAACAAGTTACCTAAACTCTCTGACCTCCCTCTCTCTACCTCCAAAGGTCATCACCAGGATTAGAGATTGTCAACAGAGCACTGTGTCAGCATCTGCCCATCAGAGGAAGGAATACTGGGAATCAATTCTCCCCCTCCCCCAATCCCAGGCACCTTCTTCGGCAAGGTGCTTCAGTAAGGCTCCTACATTCACAGGGCTGTTGTGAGTATCCAGGCAGAGGACGTGCATGAAAACGTTCAGTTAACTCAAGTAGTGTAAGGATATTTGCTATTGGTGACCCCCCCCCCCCCAGACTCTCTCAAGACACAGCTTGCTTCTAGAAAAATAACTCTACCTAAGGATTAGATAGAAAAAACAGAGAGGATTTAATCACACCTGTGACTTAATTTCTTTTAGTTGGTGGGCATATGGGCAAGCGTGAATTTTCACAGTTGGAGAAATTCTTCAAAGCAGGCAAAAGAGAAAACTCTGACTTGGAATTTAATTCTCATGCCTGCACAGCCCCTCAGGAGGGAGTATGGCAGTGGTCTCCAGATTTCTCACCTTCTTCTGGTGTCTCTCAAACACAAGCACAAGAGTCAGGGTCAGGCTCACTGCAGCCAGGGTCACGAGCAGCATGCCCGCCCAGTGGTTCCCTAGGGCAAACATCTGGCTGGTGGAGTAGATATTAGCCCACACCACCACGTAGAAAACCTGCAAGAAGCCAGAAGGGGCGTATGGTCAGGAACACCAGCCTTAAACGAAGCAGCTGTGTGAAAGGGGACACCCTGTAGACACTCCTAATACCTTCTGTGGATTCAAACAGCTCACAGGACAAATAAGGGACTGATCCAGACAGAAGTCTGTGGGAATGAGTTCATTTTCCTCATGTATAAGATAAAGTGAATAAAGGGGTTAGGAGCTATCCTAATCCTTGTTTACCCTGAGTTCAAATAAAACAGGAAAAGGCAGGTGGCTCTAGAGTGAGACAAATTTCAGTCAGAAGCCCACATTGCAGATTGGAGATCTGGACAAGTTTTAACACCTCTGAGCCTCAGCTTCCTTATCTGTAAAATGGGGATAAAAATACCTACTTCATAGCATTGTTACAAGGGTTACCAGGGTAACATATGCAAAAGCCCAGCATTTATTATGGAATTCATAATACAACAAGTAGGCTCTCTACAAGTAGGAAATGAGAATCAGGTGTGCTATTTGACTATTTAAAACAAAACAGCCATGACTCAGAGTGGTTCAGAGCACAGATGCTGGGTTTGAATCCTGGCTCTGCCATATAGATTCAAACTATATGAATAGTTTGAATTCATATAGTTTGAATATGAATGTGTTTGTGAATGTCTATATGTAGGTGCATATGAGTGTTTATAAGATCATGTGTACATGTGTTTCTATACATACACATATACCTATCTGTTAGAGCCAAAAGGGCCTATGCATTGAACACATGGAGAAACCAAGCCCCACAGAAGGGAAAAGTCTTGGCCAAGGGTGGACATTGAATCCAGAGTAGGCTGGATGGGCCTGCAGAATCCTAATCCTGAGCTCTGCCCACGGTAGACCTGGACTCTCAGCCCTTATGCAGGGATTTGGTTACAACTCTCTCTCGTAAATTTCCTCTCATATCAAATCCAGTCCCTGTGGCACTGCTCCTTCCCAGGCAGCTGGTCACCAGCCCCACACCTCTGACCCATGTCAACAGGCTGCAGCAGAGCCACCAGGACAGAGCCAGGGTACGGGCCACAGCCTCCTCACCACAGCAAAGGCCAGTCGCATGGGCCTGGAGTTGTAGATGATGTATCTTCTCACTTGGGGCTCCAACAGGGCACTCTCAGCCAAGCTCCTGTACTGGTCAGCCGGGACCTGCTCGGAATGCAAGGGAAAGAGATGGATCAGCCAGAGGAGAGCTACTCCCCACCTCCCTCCTGCACAAGCATGTCAGTTCCAGTTCATGTGACTGTCATGTGGGAGGGATATTAGGCACATTCCAGTACATCCCAGAAAAGAGAATGAGGAACTTGGATCACTGGGTGGAAGTCGCAGGGTACGGCTCTCAGCTCAAGAAAGAGCGGGCATCAGGGCATCCTGGACAAGGATTCCGCAGCCTGGGGCCCAGCACCCACCACAGGCACAGGGTAGCCTAACGGGTACAGCACAGGGTGGTGTCAGACAGCCCTGGGCCCAAACTCTGATGCTGCCACTCTCATGCTGTGTGACCTGGAACAAATAACTCCCCTCATCTGAGCTTCAGCTGTCCCCTCTGTAAAACAAAGATAATGAGAGTTCTCACCTTGTAGGGCTGGGGCACACATAAAAGAAGGTAATACACATATTAATAGTGCTTGGCATAGGACTGGCCCCTTAGCGAGCGCTTTGTACGCAGGTACTGTTACGAATGCCACAGTATCAGCGTCTACTAATTCAGCCCAAAGCACTCACATCTTCCTGCCCAAACAAAACTGTTGATATCTGTAGAACATAAAAAGGCTCTACCTGAGTAGACCTAAGAAACCAGAATTTAAGCATCAAAAATCATATTGAGGAACACGGTAGACCAGTGTAAACTGTTCACCAGTTAAAAAAACCAAATCTGAAGGCAACTGTTCAAGAAATATGTGCTTCCATACAGTATGTATAAAAAAGAAACAACAAATCATAAATCAGTTTGTGCTGATGCGCGGTCAGCACTGTCAGTTGGGAATGTTTTTCTTCCATGGTGATAAAATGTTGTTCTAAACAATAATGCAATTCAGTTTTAAAGAAGTAAATTCTAAAATCTTTGCAGTGAAATCAGTAGTATACATCCCCCATCCCTAATGAACCCTCCCTGGCTAACTCAGGGAAGGCCTATTCATGTTAGGACTTCGGGAACAGACAAACCTGTACCTACAAGCACTTCAGAACAACAAAAGCTGCAATTTTCTGCTTATTCACTGTATGCTAGAGACATGTCAATGTTCCTTAAGCATTATTTCATTTGATCCTAACAAAAACCCTATATAATAGGTATTTATTATACCTATATAATAGGTATTAATACTTTACTCATTTACAGAAGACGAAGGCTCAGAGAAGTTAAGTTACCTGCCCAAAGTCACACAGACAAGGAGTAGCAGAAATGGGTCTGCATCCAGTTCTACGAGTCTGTGAAGCCTGTGTCTCAAATCACTATGCTTGAAGGTACTGTATCATCGTCTAATGAACTCATGCTCATTTTCCTTTGTATATGCACTTTCCTCTCCTAACATTGCCTTCCTTCTGTCCACTCAGCACCCTCCCACTTACCCTTCAAGATCCCTGATAAGTATCTGCTCCTCTGCAAAGCTTACATAAGCACCACCGCACCCCAGGCACGTTTATCGTTTCCTCCCATGAAGGTCTTCAATGCCTAGTACATTCCTTTACTGCAGCACTGCTATCCTGATTTATCCAACACACATCTGTCTGCCCCAGTGAGAACTGTGAGCATGTGTCCTGTCCACCTCTATAACCACCTCTAGCTGGTTAAGGGCCTGGCACAGAGTGGGCACCTAATTGTTGGACGAATTAATTGGGAAGACAGCAAAGTTCTAATTCACTTTTCTCATACACCCTACTAGAGCAAGCACAAAGTAATAAATATTTTGTGAGTAACTGGATGAAAAGATAGACAGACAGACAGAAGGGAAAATGGTAGAGACTCAATGAAATCTGCACTTGCCTGAATGCCCCAGGTCTGCAGCTGCTCTTCTGCTGCTCCCAGATCAAAGGAGATGGGTGCACAGGTATTGCCAATCCGGAGAACTGTGAGCACCTGGCCATTGTGAAGCTCTGAAAACAGAGCAGAAGCTTCATGTGAGTGAGGGCTAGCCACTGAGAAGAGCCCAGAGCTACCTGGACATGGCGGCGATCCTCAAATTTCCAAGGGACTTGACCGGGAGGCCCCCAGAAGGCAGAACCGAGGCCAGCGTGAGGGGGATACTGGGTCACAATCTGAGACCATACAGGGAAGAACTTCCTGGAGTGAAAGCTGTGAGTTCCCCATCACGAGAGATATTTGAACAGAGACTGAACAACTAGCTACCTTGAGGGGATGAGGTAGTGGACATTTTTATTCCAGCCTGCAAAGAATGCTCAACAGAATAACTTAAATTTCCAGTAGAGAATTCTCACAAAGAGTCTAAGTCAGAAGCGGTTATAGTAGGCAGAACAAAGACCCTTCCCCACAAAGGACACACCCTAATCTCCAGAACCTGAGAATAGGCTGCCTTCCATGGCAAAGGGGAATTGAGGTAGCAGATGGATTAAAGTTGCTAATCAGCTGGCCTTACATAGAGACGTGATCCTGGATTGTCTGGGTGGGCTGCGTGTGATCACAAGGATCCTTAAACCGAGTCTTGCCACATGGGCCCCCTTTGCTCTTTAAACATGTAATGTTCCCAGCCCAGGGCCTTGGCACACACCCTTCCCTCTCCCTAAACACTTCCATCTACCTTTATCCAGGTAAAGCTTACACATATTTTATTTCCCAATTCAATCACTTTTTCCAGGGAGCTAACTAACCCTGACATTGCAAACGCTTAATGTATCAAATTCTACCGCCACACCTACCCATAACTGCCTGCTCTTCTCCTTTACGCTCAAAGATGAATACATATGCATGCAATTATTTGATTACATATGTATGCAATTACTTGAATAAAATCTGTCTTCCCTGCCAGACTATACATATACCATACTGCTTTGTGCATTCCTGAATCCCGAGATGGGTTCAGTGCCTATGATATAGCAGACACTAAATATATCTTTGAAATATAAATGAATAAACACAATAAGGCTCTGGTCCCCAACCATGATAGGGTTCTTTTCTCATATCCTGGGGTACCATCTATGATTGCAAAGCTTCCATAGAATCCTACGTTCTTGGGTAAAAGACATGGCATAGGACTGGCCCCTTAGCGAGCCAGTACTTCTCAAAAGAAAATAAACTAGTAGCCAACAGGCACATAAAAAAAAAAAAATGCTCAAGGTCTCTAACCATTAGGGAAATGCAAATCAAAACCACAATGAGATATTACCTAACTCCAGTGAGAATGGCTCTTATCCAAACAGCAGATGCTGGTGGAGATCCAGAGAGAAAGAAACTCTTATACTCTGTTGGTAGGATTGCAAACTAGTACAGTGGCTATGTAAAGTTGTATGGAGATACCTCAAAGAACTAAAAGTAGACCTACCATTTGATTAAGGAATCCCGCTACTAGGTATTTGCCCAAAGGAAAAAAAAACATTTTATAAAAAAAGACACTTGCATGCAAATGTTTATAGCAGCACAATTCGCAATCACAAAGATGTGGAAACAATACAAATGCCCATTGATGCAGGAGCACATTAACAACATGTGATATATGTACGTGTGTGTAATATGTATATGTGTGTATGCATACATATATGTGTATGTGTATACATATATACATATATACACACACATATCTCATAGAGTACCACTAATCCATAAAAAATGGTTATCTAGTATCTTTTATAACAACCTGGCTAGACCTGGAGACCATTCTTCTAAGTGAAGTTTTGCAAGAATGATAAATAAACACCACTCAATACTAAATTGAAACAAGTCAATCACTTAAGTGAACACAAGGAAGTAAAAGTTAAAAGGAAATTAAGTAGGTGGGAAGAGGGAGGAAGGGAAGGGGAAATTCACACCTACAGGGTACAATGTACATTTTCTGTGTTGAGAGCATACTCACAACTTTGACTTAAAATGTACCAAAAAAACATGTGACTACAATGTGTGTGCACCCATAATATTCCGAAATTTAAAAAAAATAATAATAAAATAGAATTCTATGTCCTGCCAGAAAGAACTTTATTTTGTTCCCTCTCTTTCTGTTTTCTTTTTGGAAGGGAGAGGATGTGGAGGCAGGGAAGTGAGGTGAAGAAAGCACCAACTAGATAGTTTGGGGGTTCAAATGGTAGCTCAGCTTCTCACTAACAGGATAAAAGGGGGGCAGCGACCTAAACCCCTGGGCCTGTTTCCTCCCTCGAGGATGATCATATCCAATGAAAAGGACTAAAATGATATAAAGTGCTCAGTCAAAATAGGTGGTAACTAGCTGTATTGTCAGCACAATTTAAAAGCAACCTCGTCAGAACTCAGAAGTTATAATCAAGTATCCACGATAGATTGGGATTCGTTTACCTTTTTCAAGAAAGGATTCAAGGTAGCTTCATAAAAACAAATCATAAAAAGATTAAATTAAATGTAACAATTAAAAACTAAAAACTAGACAAAAAGAAAATAAAGGCAGGTAATAAGACCTAGTTCCAGGTATAGAGCCCTTACTGAGCACCAGTGCTGACCTTAGGCTTTGGTCATGATTTTGTTTGTTCTTCCAGGAGCCCTAAGAGGTGGGTACAAGTTGCAGGGAAAAGGAAACTGAGCCTTTGAAAAGCGAAGGAACTTGCCCCAAGTTACCAGAGAAAGTGAAAGAGAGAAAGAGAAGCCAGACAGGAAAGCAGAGTGCAAGACGCAGGCAGTCATGCACATGGGGTCCCAGACCAGCTCCCCACACCAACAGTGGACTTGGACTCCAGGCACGGAGAAGTTGAACTGTTCTCCTAGCCTGGCTGTTTGCACATTGTTTGCCCAAGCAATGCCAAGTCCTTTCAGGATGTCTTTGTTTGCCTTTCAAACCAGGAGTTCTGAATTTTTGGTAATACTAGCTCTCATCTGTTCCTTAAAGTGACAAAATTAGGCCAGGCGCCATGGCTTATGCCTGTAATTCTAGCACTCTGGGAGGCCAGGACAGAGAGATTGCTTGAGCTCAGGAGTTCAAGACTAGCCTGGGAAAGAGCAAGACTCCATTTCTACTAAAAATAGAAAAATCAGACAGGTGTCATTGGTAATTCAACCTCAGCTACTTGGGAGGCTGAGCAGGAGGATTGATAGAACCCAGGAGTTTAAGGTTGCTATTAGATAGGCTGACACCATGGCACTCTAGCGTGGGCAACAGAGTGAGACTGTCTCAAAAAAAAAAAAAAAAAAAAAAGTGAGAGAAACAAGCCCTTCACTTAGAAATACCTGTTTTTACATCTAGGCTAAGTAAAGCTACCAAATAAAAGTATACAGTGGTGCACAGGGAGGGATTTTCTACAAAGAAACAAGAACTGGCTTGCTAAAAATCAGTGAGGCAACATCCACAAAGTTCTGAAGGAAAAATTATTTTATTCATTTCATTCTACTATTGTGTATGAGTGTGTATAAATGGCTTTCCTAATAACAGGAATAACAAAAGAAACTTTTGTTTTTAAGCAATCAAGTTTCAAATCCCGTTAAGTAACCAGCCACATTCCTATGGACCTATGTAATTCAGAGTGTTTTCCTTTGCCTATACTTAGCCTCTCATTCATTTATTCATTAAACAAAATACTTACTGAGCTTCTACTACAGGCCAAGTCTTGTGCTAGGTACTGCAAATACAGGGATGAAAAAAAAACACAGACCCCTACCCTTCTGGAACTTACAATCTAGTAGGAAGCTGGACTTCAACACTTTCTTACACAGGTAATTGTATAGGCTGTGATAAGTGCTTTAGGAAGAGAGAAGACTGCATCACAGGGTCCTCACTCAGGCTGAGCCTCAGGAGGATTCTTCAAGGTAGGGGTATTTTAAGAGAGCTCTGAAGGATGAATGGAAATTAAGCAGGGGAAAGGAGGCAGGGTAAAAGCAGAACCGGCAGAAGGAACAGCATATGCAAAGGTCCTGAGGCAGAACAGCATGGGAAAGAACATTAAAGCAGACCTTGCAAGCTGCTGAATGGTAGTGCTCCATGCTAAGCCCAATGGGAAACACTGAAGCAAAAAGTGACATAGCTGAATATGCATTTCAAAAAGAATTCTGGCTGCCATGCAGAGAATGAATGGAAGAGGGAACAGAGACAGGAAACCAGCTGCGAAGCTACAGCAGGGTTCCAAGCAGAGTGTGACAATGGCTTGATCTAAGCAGGTGGTGACAGAACTGGGTAGAAATGACAGAAGTAACCTAGAGACATATCCCAAAGATGCCCATCCTTATCTAAAGGAACTACCACGCCCCTTCCCTCCCCCAATCATGCTGTGTAAGTCCAGCTCAGCAACTGGTAGAAAGGGGGTAGAGAATGAGGAGTCATGACCTTACCTTGCCCCCAGCCAGGAGGGTTCCCTGCAGGCAGGGAGCCCCAGCCAGGAGAGGTGGTGGGCAAGGGGCCAGCCGCCCCAGGGTGCACCTGCGGTTCAGAGGCCATGGTAGAGCGCCAGCAGGCCTTCTACTTCCCCTTCTCAGGGCTGCGGTTCATTCTGCAGTGGCCGCCTCAGCTTCATTTGCCTTCAGAAAACAGCACAAAAAGGAACTTCATGCCTGGGCCTGGGCAGGCTGGGTTTCCTACAGCTTTCTCCAAGGCCAGTCACCACAGGCCAGGGAGAGACAAAAGGAGTCTTTTCACTGACTTTGGTCTTTATCATCATGCTGAGGAAACCTCTTAGAAGAAGGAGAAACTAAAACTTCCCAAGGCCTAGATCAAGAACTTCCTTTCCAGTCCTGGGTCTTCTCTAGCTCTGCCATGGCTAATGGCTCCTGGGGGACTCAAAGACTGACCAGGCCTCACGCCCAAGCATCTGGGATTTCTGGTTCCTTACTGAGGATGCCCCAGCAGCCAGGCGTAAGAAAGATATAGAATGATATAGTCACTACAGGGATCCTCGCTGACGCAAAGAATGTCAAACAGCTTCTCAGAAGACATTGCAAAATTCAAATTTACAAAATCAGGTGGTAGGAAACATAAATCACACGCAAAAAAAAAAAAAAAGGTGACGACCACAAAGAACAAAAATATCCAGATATTTATTCAATCAAGTTCTCTAGCAGGGGGGGTAGAGGTTTGTTTTCAAAAACACGGACACCAGATTCAGACTAACCATCTAACACATCAGCTCTACCAACTCCTAGTTAGGTAAACTTGGGCAAGCTTCAGTCTTCAAACCATGCAACCTCCCCCAGAGGGTGTAGCAAAGAATCAATAGATGACATATCTAGAGGACATACAGGAACATGTGGAACAAAGTACATATTCTATAAATATTACCTCTTATTTTACTGTTTGAGATTTTACATAGTTCCTATACCTGAGCCAAGAATTTGATCTTGAGCGTCCAGGTGGCCAAAGTGAAAATGGTAATGCTGGCTAAATGCTGGTTAAATAGTCGTTTACAAGGAGAGGAAAAAAAAAAAAAAAAAACAATGAAAAGAGCAATGCATCTTCCTGGCATTTATTAATAGCTCTAAAAAATCTTGGAAAAGCTTCCAAATCTTCCGAGCCAGGTCACTGAGAGGCACAGCAGGCTTCGCTCTTAACCATCAGCAAAAGGAGTGATACCCTTTGTGTTTCCTTAATGAAAAACTGAGTCACAAGGGCTGTCTGCTCTGCCTGCAACCTGCACACCTGATCTCTGTTATGTGTCTATGTGGGGCCTTCAGAATTGCCTTTCACCAAAGAAAACCCATCTCTAACTCCCCTGGGATGACACAACAGCTCTACTAATCATCTTGGTAAAAAGTTCACTAGAAATCACCTTCTGCTGTTCTCAATGTTAAGACATGAAGTGTCCAGCTGGCACACACCTGCAATGTGCAGGGCTGGCCCGAGGACTGACTGCTGCTGATCACATCCCCAAAGGGGGACCTGACTCCCATGCCATCACCATCTTCTGCTTCTCCCAAGACTTTAAAGAAGACCAGCAGAATTTCGAGGCCCAGTACAAAATGAAAACATGGGGTGCTTTGCTCAAAAATAATGAGGAATTTCAAAAGGTGGCAACAGTAAAGCATTAGACAAAATGGTGCAGGGAGGGGTGTCTCTCTAAATGAGGGGTCTTTGTGATTGTGCAGGTTGCATGCCCCTGAAGCTGGCCCTGACTTTAAGCTCCAGAAAATCACTTGGGACCCCTCCTCTCCCAGACAAGAATATATAAAAGACAAGCCTTTAACAAGGATCACACACTTGCCCCATACCAGGCTCCAAGGCTGGAAAACAGCAAAATATCATGAAAAGACTGAAGATTTTACAGCCAGAATGCCTGGACTTGACCCTCCACTCAGCCATTCACATGCTCCCTGACATTTGCTGTCAAGGTACATAACAACCAAAACTTTGCTCTCCTCATTTGCAAAATGGACTCAGCCGCCTACCTGGTGCAGCTGTCTGGGGGCTGTAACAGAAGGAAAGATGAGCTTGACATCTCGTACCTGCTCAGCATATGGGCCCCTTTCCTCGGTATGTCTTTCCTATTGCATAGGAGAGAAAACTGAGGGTTAAAGACGTGAAGTCTATGAAACTAGTGTATGGCCCCATGATCACATTAATGTACACAGCTATGATTTAATAAAAATTAAAAAAAAAAAGATGTGAAGTGAACTATCCAAGGCTGGGTGTCTATCGGCTCTGAAGCCAGATGAATGAACCCAAGTCATCTGACTCCAAGGTCCAAGCCCATAATCTCCATGCCCTTGCACGGGTCTGTCTCTGAGCCTACTCCTAAAACTACATTAAAAAGAGAGTTAAGGGTGCAAGATCTAGCAACAAATCCCAGTGTCCCTGAGATGCTAGGATGGGGAGAGCAGAACCCTCTCCTCCTCACCTAGGCCAAGGCCTGGCCCATTGAGGGCAGTCCTAAAGACACTGAGCATTTACTAGTCCATCTCACCATTCCTTCCTCCTACCTTGTACTCCCAAAGGAGCATGAAAGCAACAAAAATAGCCACAAAGGTGTCTGCCCTGCTCCTGATAATCACCAAAGCCCTTCACTGCTTCATCTGATCACCTCCTAGGCCTACAAGGCAGATATAACTCTTAAGTCCACATTCCAGATAAGGAACCCAAGGACTTTGTAACTAGGAGCCTACAGCCCAGAGAAGCAGTAGTGGGATCTCAAAAAGGCCTGGAAGGCACCCCAAAGCCAGGAAGGACCACGCACAAGCTGGAGCTACACAGTATCCTTCCAGACTGCACAGAAAGCTCTTATTAATTTCAAAATCCCAAAACGAGGCACTGTCTTTGGGAAGAAGCCACAGCACCCTAGTTGGCCCCATTAGCCGCCCACAAACTTCTAATTGGCAGACTTCATTCATTCACCTGGAGGCTGTTTGTTTTACTGACTAATTTACGTGCCTGGTCCTGTCACTTCCCACCTTCGTGACCTTGAGCAAGTTACTTCTCACTGCCTCGGTTTCCTTACATGTAAGTGGGGATAATGATAGTAACTTCAAGTTGCTGCAAGGTTTAAAGAGTCCACACATGTAAATCACCCAGAACAACACTGGGCAAACAAGAATCACTGAAGGAACATAGCTGTCATGATTTTTAATCCACAGACATGCCCTAAGAACTTCCTAGGGCCAGCCCCTGTACTTTCCTGACTATTAAACCAGAAATAAAACCTAAAGGCCTGCTCAGCCCTCCGTCCCTCCTGGAGGTCACCATCTGGTGTGAAGGAACTCTTAGACTTATGGAACACAGAGGTACCCAACAAGGTGGGAAGAGGGAGCGCCTAGGGGTGGGGGAAGGCTCTTCAAGGAGGCTTCCTGGAAGAAGGAGGCTCCTTGGACTGGCAAAAGAGAAGCAAGTACCAAGGAGGAAGGGGTACAGAGCAGAGGCCAGGATGGGCCCAGCAGGGCAGCTGGCATTTCACGCCCTCAGCCTGTGCATTCACAGTGCAGCCCCTCATCTAACCCGGAGGCTCTGGAGGGCAAGACATCCGCAAGACTCCTGGGTCCTGAGGCCGTCCTCCCCTCCCCCATCCAGCTCAGCTCCATGCCAGCCCTAGGGCAGCACCAGAGGGAGAGACAGATACCAGGAGGAAGGTGGGGCAAAGGGAGTGAGTACAGCCTGGTGGCCCCTGCAACTAACTGGTTACGGGCTCCTTGGCTTCAGTGAGTTCCCTCTGTGGATTCTGCACTTTAACCAGACCTTCCATTTACTCATCTTGAGTAAGTTCAACTCCTCTTTCTCAGCTAGGTGGAGAGTTCCTGCAAAGGAAAGTACCCTCAGATCCTGTTGAGCAAAGGTCTCCATCTCTGCAGATGCTGAGTGTCCAGCCTACCCAGGACTAGGTGCATCACCGAGATTCATGACAGAGAGAAACTACCGTTCTGTTTTTCTTTGTTAAACTGGAAAGCCAACAAGAGACCGTAAGATGGCTCGTTAGAGGCGTTTTAGGATGGAAAAAACCTTGAAAGACAGTGAGCTGAAACCCAACCAAGTTCTCCATTTTACAGAAGAGAACTATCCAGGGTCAAGGAGCCAGTCCTTGACGGAGCCAGAACTGAAGTCTGGGCTCCTTCAGGCCTGAGATGCCCTCCCCCCCCCTCCCCCATACATGGTCTTAGGCTTAGGCAGCTATCTCGCCCCACTCTCTGCCCTCAGGTCCTGTCCAAGTCTACTGCCGGGATTCGGGGGTCACCTTCACCCCAGAAATCACCCACCCTGCCCTGGCCTCTGACTCTCAAAAGGCTCTTGAGAGCGGCTCCCACACCCGACACGCGGGGTAAAGGGGATCCCAGGGCGCACAGAGGGGCCCGTGGCGCGGACCCCAGGCCGCCAGTCCGAGCGAAGGCCCAGGCGGAGGCGTCCCAGCCGCCCCACGGCCCCGAGCCCCGCGGCGCGCGCCCGCGCACTCACCGTCCCTGCAGCCGCCGCCGCCGCCTCCCGGGCACGCGGAAGGTCCGGGGCCTCCGCGCGCCCCTCCGCGCCGCAGCCTCCGGGTTCCGCCCGCGCGCGCGCGCGCCGCCCCCTGGCCCGCCCCGGGCCCGGCCGCTCTGCGCTGTCGCCCCGCCTGGAGGAGCCCCGCGCCGGGCTCGCCCGGGGCCAGGAGGGACCGCTCCTCTCGGGCAGCGCCGGAGCGGAGTGGCAGCTGCGTTTCATCAGCCGGGCGCCCCCGGGGACGCCGGAGATGCCTCGGGCTTGGTGTCTCAGGCTCTGCGCGGGCCCGGCCCCCAGGCGCTGTGACCTGGCCCAGGTGAGAGCTCTTACCTGTGTGGGCTAGTCCGCACGCTGACATACAGTCACCTGATCGCTGGATTGGGCAATATTTGGGACCACAAGTTTCTCAGGGACTAGTTTTATGCGTGCGCCGCACATATTAAAAGAGCATAGATGTGAGCATCAGACTACCTGGGCTTTATTACAGGCCTCACTTGCTTCTTATGTCATCTTTGGCAAAATATTAACCTCTCTGGTGCTTTCGTTTTCTGTAAACAGATAATTATACTTTCCATGGGGTCGCTTGAAGATTTAATGAGATAATCTGTGCGAAGTGTTCGCTACTAGACACATTGTAAGTGCTCCTTGGAGTTTACGACTGCCAGACCCACAAGTCATCAGACCCTGCCACCCCCACTGTCATCACTCGTAAGTTCAAAGGGTTCTCCAATGAAAAGTACCCTTTTCCCTGAGGGAAGCACTAACCTTGTGTGTTTCTTCCGTAGAGTACACATGAACAGGTATGTGTTTGTCGGATACTCTGCCTTTTCTTTCAACAAAGTACCAGGCATTCATCTGCTGGAACATTTCACTCTGCCTTATTTCCTATTAAGTGGCACATACACGTCCATATATTGCAGAAAAGGTCCTTCTTTTACTCATTCCTCTCTCAGTGGACATGAAGGTGATTCCCACTCTTGCTCACAGGCCATGCTGAGATCCTTCTAGCCATGTCTTGCACACATGCCACAGCCTGCATCTCTACAGGTAGACTTGTTGAATCAGAATATGCATGCATTTTTAATTTCAACAGATAGGACCAAATTGTTAGGGACTCTCAGACCACAGGGCTTAGCTGGCTGCATACTCAGCCAGGCCACAGAAACACAGTGCTTTGGTGCAGCCAGCAGTAATTGAGAACCTGAGTTGCAGCTACCATCCAGGTGTTTGAATTCACCAGACAATTGAGGATTTAGGCCAGTGATTTTCAACCAGTGTGCCATGAAAACTTAAAGATAGTTAATTAAATTATTTTCGAAAGAAGTTCAAAGCACAGTAAGTCTGTTTTTTTACTTTTTTTTTTTTTTGATCCACAGAATTTAAGTGTGCCACTGAAGTTTATAGGTTCAAATGTGCTGTGAGGTAAAAAGGGTTGAAAAACACTAATCTGAGCAGTAGTCTACTGAAAATGAAGTTCATTCATTTATCAACAAATCAAAACTGGGTGCTTGCTAATGCCAGGCATTGTCCTGGGCCAGAGTGAGCAATACATGCAAGACCCCAGGTTAGTGAGTCTAATTTTGAAAAAAAAGCAATTTGAGGCCATGGGAGCAAGAGCCCCAAGGGATATTGGAGGTTTATAAAATGCTGATAGGATATTGAAAGGGATTCTACAGCAGGTGCATGGCCTGGTCACATATAATCTCTACCTCTCTGGGAAGACCGCTTCCTCCATGAAGTCAGATGTAGTCCTCCTGCCATTTCTGCCAGGCCACCGTCACTCTCCTTCTCATTGCTGGTCACTCTAGCATGAACGTAGATGTTGACACATCAGTCTCTTATACTAGGAAGGGGCCTTTGGAGCTGGCCAACCAGGCTCCGCCACTTACTGGCATGTGGCCTTGGACATCTCAGTTCACCCTCTGACCTTCAATTCCCTCATTTATAAAAAGCAAATAATAATACGTCCCAAATTGGAAGAGATAGCAAGAATTAAATGAAATGATGAAGTGCTTAAGAACTCAGTAAAAGTGAGCCTTCTTTCACAGCAAGGCATCATGAGTTTGCATCTCAGAAATTTCAGCGTGAGACCTGTCCTGGCACTGTGGCGTGGTTGGGAGCTCCATGCAGGATGGAGAAAGGGCAGTAAAATCCAATAAAAGAGGGTGAGGTTGAATTAAGTCTTCTGTAAAGTAGGCTTCAGTGATGACACCTTGATGGATCTACAGTCCTACTCTGGACTAATTTTTACCCACTCTCCCCACTAAAAACCCTAAGCTCTAAGAATGAAGAACATCTCTTAATTCTTGCTATGCCCCTAATCTTTCTCACTTCTAGTTCTCAGTGGGTTCCATATCCTCCCCATCTGCAAAGTTATCCATAACACCCCCCCCACACACACACACACACACACACACACACACCCACCCCTTGTCCCTGTTGCTTTCTCAGCTAAAAAGGGCCCTTCTTCTCAGAGCCCTTTCTGTTCTGTTGGACACCCAGCACCCTGCCCCGGGTATTGGTTAAATGCATCTGAAGTAGCCAATAAGCAGATATGAATGAAATCATCAGAACCTCAGCTACAGATAAAGCCAAGTAACCACAAACCCCAGCCAAAGCCACCCTTACTCAGCAGTTGCTCCATCTGTCCTGTTATGTTTGCAAGGGTTACAGACCCACGTCTGAGGGCTAGCTGCCAATGCTATTTGGCAACTGGGGTGAAGTAAAAGAATGAACTTCTTTCCAGCCTGGCAGAATCATAAAGCATTGCCCCAGATGGTACAGAGAGCCTCAGAACCACTGAATGAGTAAGTGAAAAGGAAAAGATAAAAAGTCAGTTCTTGTTTTGGGGACCTGGTCTCCCAGTTATAGATCCATTAACTTTTTAAAGAAACATATTGCTTGAAACATTGCCATGGCCTGGACAAATGAAATCATACAGCGATTCAGGCTAGAAAGTCAGACCCAGCTTCAAATCTAGGCTTTGCCATGATTAGCTCAGGGACCTTGGGCAATTAAGTTTATCTTTCTGGGCCTTAGTTTCCTAATTTGTAAAACAAATAATAATACCTCAGAGAGAAGGTGGGAGAATTAGAATATGTATGTAAAGCACCATGGATAGTATAAAGGTGATGTTAATAAATGTGAGCTATTTTTAAAATGATCTCCAAAAGTGTGTCCCACAGAACACTCCATTGCTAGTGGCTCTGTTATGTCCATTTCAGTCCCTGGGAATCACATGGCCAAATGATGGACTCCACTATAAGATACTCATGATATAGGTCAACAGCATGTGAGAGCTTCGGACTGAACACACAGCTGTCCCAGGCAGGAGGTATGCTGGGAGTAAGACAAGTCGCATGCTGTTTGTCAGGAAACTGGGTTACACCAGAAGAGAAATTCTCTGAGTTCCTGTCAGGAAGGTCAACAATCCCTTGGGGATGGTAGGGGTCTTTTTCTACACCATGTAAAGAAAGACAAGAGCCAGAGACAGGGACAAAGGGAATAAAATGGGGCAGCACCAGAGGGGAGCTCACACCTGGCTGGGGAGAGGAAGGAAGGGAAATTGCAGGTAACTGGGCTTTGGGGAGAGCTCCACTTTAAAAGCTACCCAGACATGCTCTCTGAATAAGCCTCCTCACCTCTCCAAACCTTATAAGCCTCCTCACCTCTCCAAACCTTATCAGTGGCAACTTTTTCTTCTAGAAGGCTGCCACTGTTCTCTTTGTAAGTTATTTTCATGCGGGAAAAAGGGGGTTGTATTCCCCAGACTTATCCTCAATCCATCATCCCCCCAAACACAGTAAGTCATGCCTTTAAATTCACTCACATTTGACCCAGGAGCCAGTGTCATTTAAAAAAAAATTTTTTTAAAGATAGATGTTGACATGATCAGGCAACTTCCAGATCTTCCTCAAACCACTGGCCAAATCCTTTGATAAAGAATATGCTCCTAGGGTCACTGTTCCTTCCGCCTTCCCGGCAGCCTCCGCGCAGCGCCTGCGCACACGGTGACCTTTCCCAATCTCTGGCTGTGGATCTCTGCTGGGCCCAGACATTGCTTTGGCGCCGAGATGCTTCAAAACATTATTAAAAATGTGTGGGTCCCCATGAAACCTTACTATACTGAAATTTACCAGGAGATCTGGATCGGAATGGGGTTGATGAACTTCATTGTTTATAAAATCAAGAGTGCTGATAAAAGAAGTAAAGCTTTGAAAGCTCCTGCACCTGCTCATGGTCATCACTAACCAGCCTCACTTGGAGCACACAAGAGATGGACCATCAGTCTGAACGTAGAGCTAAGCAAGCTGTGTCACGTGGGAACATGGACTGTCCCTGTGTACTTATGGCATGAATAAATGTGTCTGTAAGATGCACCACAAAAAAAAAAAAAAATATATATATATATATATATACTCCTAAAAAAAAAAAAAAAAAAATATAAATATATATATATATAAAAATATATATACACACACAAACACACACACACCAAAAAAAAAAACAAAAATGCATCGCCACACACTGAAGCCTCATGGCGGG
>CAUYPK010100667.1:0-53512 GCA_963574355.1 Loris lydekkerianus | reverse complement strand
ATATACTTCCCAAAAGAAGATATGGAAATGGAAAATTAAAACATGAAAGTATCTTCAACCTTACTAGTAATCAGGAAATTGATGTTTAAAATCACAAGGCAATCACTGTGGACTTATAACCTAAAGTCTGGTAGAGTGAGGGCTTCAGCTTCGTTCTTATTGCTAAGAATTTCCATGGCTATACAGAGTTTTTTCTGGTTCCATGAGAGATAAAGAACTATTTTTTCCAGCTCTTCAAAGTATGATGTTGATATTTTAATGAGGATTGTACTCTACCAGACTTCAGCTTATGTTGCAAGTCCACAGTGATCAAAATCACATGGTATTGGCACAAAAATTAAGACATAGACATAGGGAACTAAATAGAAAAACAAGAGATGAAACCACTCTCTTATTGCCATCTGATCTTTGATAAACCAAATAAAAGCACACACTGGGGAAAAGGATTCATATTCAACAAATGGTGCTTTGAAAACTGGATAACCACATGTGAAAGACTGAAACTGGACTCGCACCATTCATCACTTACAAAAATTGATTCAAGATGGATAAAAGATTTAAATATAAGGAACAAAAGGATTAAAATTCTAGAAAAAAGTGTGGGAAAAGCACTTGATTATGTTCTGTGTTGGACTGGGGAAAGATTTTATGAAGAAGACTTCAGTGGCAATCACAGCAACAACAAAAATTAACAAATGGGACTTAATTAAGCTAAAAGGCTTCTTCACAGCTAAGGGCACAACAAGTAAAGCAAAAAAGACAACCTACAGAATGGGAAAAGAAATTTGGAAAGTGTGAATTTGACAAAGGACTGATCTACAGAGAATTCAAAATTAACCACCAAAAAGACCAAACAATCCCATCTACCACTGGGTAAGAGACACAAACAGAACTTTCTCTGATAAAGACAGTAATGGGTAACAAACATGAAAAAATGCTCATCATCCCTGATCATCAGAGAAATACAACTCAAAATCACCCTGAGATATCACCTAATCCCAGGGAGAATAGCCCACATCACCAAGTCTTGAAACTGCAGATGTGGATGTGGAGAGAAGGGAACACTTTTACACCACAGGTGGAACTGCAAATGAATACAACCTTTTTGGAAGGAAGTATGAAGTATCCTCAAAGAACTCAAATTAGACCTCCCATTTGATCCTGCAATCCCATTACTAGGCATCTACCCAGAAGAAAAAAATCCTTTTATCATAAGGACATTTGCACTTGAGTGTTTGTTGCTGCTCAGTTTACGACTGCCAAAATGTGGAAATAGCCTAAATGTCTACCAACCCAGGAATGGACTAACAAACTGTGGTATATGTATACCATGGAATATTATTCAGCCATCAAAAGATGGAGACTTTACATCTTTGTATTAACCCGGATGGACCTGAAACATGTTCTTCTTAGTAAAGTATCACAAGAATAGAAAACCAAGTATCCAATGTGCTCAATACTAATATGAAGCCAGTAGACAATGTAATATGTGACCTCATCAGAGAAAACCCATCAATTGAAGTGGAGGGAGGAGGAAAAGTTAGGGGGTGGGGAGGAGTGAAGGAGATTAGTGTGCTCCCGTTTAATGGCACAATATAAGGGAACATGGCACACCTCTTGAGTGTGGGACTCAACTACAAGAGGGACTCTACCTAACAAATGCAAACATGGTACCCTAGTTGTTTGTTCCCTCATATTAATCTGAAATAAAGGAAAAAAAGAACAAGTTTCCACATTCAATTTTCACTGATATGTCCCCCATTCTCATCCATTGAAACTCTACATGACAGAAGAAAATGATAGTTTATGTTCCTATAAATTCATACTTCTTTTTAAAGCAGAGATTCAACTAAATTCTCAAGCTAGTAAATATTGATAGTTTTTCATCAATTTTTTCAAAAATATATTTTACAACATTATGGTTCAGAATAATTCTTGATCTTATAGGTCAATGAAATAAGATTGTTTAATCGTGGGAAAGTAGCCACAGTAATTATATAATTCTATTTGTATATTAAAAAATGTTCAGCTATATAAGATATTGTTTCTTAATGCAAGTATTACAAAAGTTTCTCTCTCACAGTGCTACTGGGCAACTGTTTGAGAAATATTATTTCTAATTGAAATCTCATCATAATTACTAGTTGCCCAAAACATTAAGCTTTATTTGTATTTTGATTGTTGCCTGAGAAAAGTCAGCTCCCTGCCTTGCAAATCACTTCCAATTAAGTTGAAAGAAACAATCATGCTCAACATATTGTGATCTATTATGTTATAGATTTTACACATTTACAAGTAGCACAAAGAGTGGTGTCAAAAGATTCTCCTAAGAAATGATTCTAAAGTTTCTAACAATTCATCTATAGCCGCATCCTACATTATTATATATATATATATATATATATATATATATATATATATATGTATATATCACTCTAAATTGCAGTATATTTTTCATCTACCTTTTATGCACTGAATTTATGGATCAAAATACAGTTGTTGTTTTTTTTTTTTTTAACAGATGGAGTCTAGCTCAGTTGCCCAGGCTAGTCTCAACTTTTTGGCCTCAAGCCATCCTTCAACCTCAGCCTCCCCAATAGCTCAGATTACAGGAGTGAATTACCAAACCTGGCACAAAATGATAGCATTTTTTTTTTTAGTAAAAGGATTTTTTGTTCTAGAGAAAAAAAAAAAAATGGGATCATGGAATAAGAACATAACAAAACAGGCAACAGCTTTCCAAAAGATCTGCCTCTGTCCGCTGCCAAAATAATGAGCCTCAAACATTTCTTATGCATTGGAGATGTTAGTTCATCTGATTTGAGCATAGGCCTGGTGTGCACAGGATAAAGATACCAGCTGAATACAACCAGCAGTAGTTTGTTGAAGAATTCTGGGACTTCTTTAGAATGTGCTTCATCCATTAATCCTAAAGGCAGTCTTTACAGAAGACTCATTTTCCTCTTGTGTATAGTGGGAATAATAATTCCCATTGCATTGAGTTATTTTTAAGACAAAGCAGCAAATAGAAAATACTCAGTACAAAGCCTGTTCTGTAATAGTAAATAAACCATATCTATTTTCCCTCATCAGTCACTTTATGGTCCTAACTAGAACCTGTACTCTTTTTGTTTGTGATACATTTGCCCAGTGATTACCTCTTTTCTTTAATTTGCATCCAATTTTTCAGTGTAACTAAAAGTCAAAAAAAAGCTTCTCAGAGTAAATATAACCTCCAAGTGTTCCACTTTTGAAAGTATTTCATGATTTGTTTAATTTTGAGTATATGTCTGCTGTTACAAATATCTAAACATCTAGGAGCGTATGTGAACATATTTATATATAGTAGTATAGCGGTTATCAGAAAATAAAGGTAGTTCTTACCTTGAAATAACACTACAATAAATTCTACATAGATTAAAAGTCAGAATAATAAAGGAGAAACCATACAATGACTTGGGGAAAATAAATATTGAACATTAGAGTTGAGGATAAAAAACTAAGTTGACTCTAAGGGAAAAATCCTCAGGGGAAATTTGATATAGATGACTATATAAGAAGTGAGATCAAACATTCTGATATAAAAACCTATCATAATTAACAATAATAGACAAATGACAAAGTAGAAAAATATTATCAAGATTTGACAAAGCGTGAATATGCAAAATATTGACGGCTCTTACAAATAAAAAAGGAAAGATCACATTACAAAAGTAAACAAATTCCTAATTCAAAAAAGAAAAAAAATTAATAACAAATGCAAGAAAGAACTGAAAATTGTTCAACCTTCCCAGAAGAGAAAAATAAATCCAAGCAGACACTGTTTATCTTCAGCCTATCATATCAGGAAAAGATGTTAAAAGACTTAAAATATCTTCTGTTGGCAATTATAGAGCAATTGGCATCCACCACTGACTGGAGTGTAAATTGCTGAAGATTTCTGGAGGTATTTTAAAATACCATTTAAAATTCTATTTAAGAAATGAACACGTTTCTGAGGACATAATACAAGGAAATGAATTGGTGTAGTTGTATGTACAAAAATGTACACGGAGACAATATTTAAAGTAAAAAATCAGTAAAAAAAAAAGGCACTCACTATCGATTAGCTTAAAATTATTAGGAAAATTATGAGATAACACTTTATGAAATAACGTACAGCCACTAAAAATAATGGTGTAGAAGTGTGTATTTATCATGGTTAGCATAATTAGCATATTTAGAAGAAAATTACTGCCATGTTCTTCTAGAGAACAGTTGATACAGGTTTATATTTGTTAAATGTTTTCTAACACATGTATAAACGTACACATCGACAAAATTAGAAGTTTCTATAGCAATATGTAAGATAAAGATTTATTGTGTACCTTTTATTTGTGTGTATAACTATTTCAATTTCTGGTACAATTAAGCAATTAAAAATATATATGGACCTCCATGGAGTAAAAATAAAATTTTTAAGGACTGTTATCAAATCTTATAATTCATTGTCACCTTGTATCTGAGGTTCCCAAAGCTATTTATTATTTTGAACTTCTACCAAATTTGAATGTCATGGTTGGAATCAGAGACATTGGCCATGATAGATATCTGGGCTTGGGATTCTATTCCTCAAACTAATAGTTTCCAATTATCAAATATTATCTCTAATATTTTAATGGTAATATAGAACTACATTACTTTTGTATTATAAGTTATAGTAGCCCCCCCCTTTACAGAGGGAATATGTTCTAAGATACCCAGTAGGTGCTTAAAACCTGGCATAGTCCCAGATCCTAAGTATAATACAGTATGTATATGTATATACCTTCTATATACTATACACATGATAAAGTCTAACTTATAAGTGAGGCACAATAGAGACTAACAGCAGTAACTAATACCATAGAACAATTATAACAACCCAACAGCATTACTACTCTTGTTTTTTTTAACAACCATCATAAGTAAAAAAAGAGTTCCCTGAATGCGAAGTTAATCTGATAACCTAGAGGGCTGCTAAGTGGCTTATGGTGTGGGGTGGGTGGGTGAGTAGCATAGACAGCCCTGGAGAAGCTGAACAAAGGGATGATTCACATCCCAGGAGGGACAAAGCAAGACGTGTAAGATTTCATCACACTATTCAGAACAGTGCACAACTTAGAACTTGTTAATTATTTATTGCTGGAATTTTTCACTTAATATTTTCAGACCACAGTTGACCAGGGGTAACTCAAATGGTGGAAAGTGAACTTTGAATAAAAAGGGATTACTGTGTAGGATGCAAACTATAATTTTATTTGATCAACATGATGATATTTCTCTCGGTATGGAAGTGTCTAGTTTTGTATACAGCAGAAGTACTAATGTGGACAAGTTCCCATACTTAAATTTATTTTCAAAGAGTATTGACAATTATCCAAATGTGTATATATAAGTGATGTACTTAAGTTGTTGTAAACTTTTATATAAATCTGTCACATTAAAATAGTCAATGTCCTTCTGTTTTCTTTTATCATGAGGGAATGAAATAAGGGATTTTTTTTTTTGGGGGGGGGGACAAAAGCACTTTATTATCAATAAGAGTGCTATCATCATTTTTTGGTTCACTATGCGCTCAGAATCAAACAAAAAGACAAAAAACAGAAACAACAAAGAAATAGCTGCCATGGCTACCCATTAGATATACTTCTCCTGTATGAATTCAAAATTGCTTCAGAAAAATAGGGTAATGCTTTTTACAGTAAGTGTTTAGAGTGCATCACTAACATTTAAGATTAGATTGAGAATTTCTGTAATATTTTTCTTTTACAAAATGAAATTGATTAAAAATATCTTCACCAGGCAATATGAAGGAGTAAATAATGACATGTTTTGTCTTATAGAATACTAGAATCATATTTCTTTTATATGCACATGCACATCCAAAAGGAAATGATCAAAGACAAACTTATTTTTCAATTAATATATGAATAGTGAGAAGGAAAATATGACCATAGCTACTGTACAACTCATTCATAATCTGCGTTCCACTGTCAATGCTTATGCTAGTTTTTTCACTTCATCTGCAACATTTGGTTTGATTGATATCTGTTATCAGTGGATGTATTTTAGCATGCCACACAGATTCACAGAACAAGACACAACTTCTGAAATAAATACAATCAATTAGAGAAGATGGGCCTGTTATCAAGTAAACTATAATAGAGGGTGAAGTGCAGCATTACACGTTGAATAGAATGATTTATTTGCATTGCTTTGGTTTCTTTAACCTTAATTGCTTGGTCTAGTGGTTTTCAAATTTTAATACAGAGCAGAACACTCAGAGCATTTGTTTTCTCAGAGGTCATTGGGCTTCTCCATCACAGTTTTTGCCACATTAGGCCTGGGAGAAGGTCTGGGAATTCGCATTTGCTACAAATTTCCAGGTGATACAGTTGGTACTGCTTGGAGACCATATTTTGACAACCAGTGTTGGGGTCTTTTAATGCATTCACTCCCAACATATAGTACATTAAAGCTGTGTAGTACAACCACACAAATTGTAACGATATTAAAACTCCTTAACTTTTCATTTTTTTACTTCTATTTCTCCTCTTTTTCTTTTTTTTTTTTTTTTGAAAGTGTTAAAGAATATTAAATTTTCATACCAGTTAGGATATTGAATGAAAAACTACTCCAGTTCCCCGGCCTTCTTTCTTGGAATTTACACAAAGAAATCAGGGAAATTCATCCAAATTGATAGATTAAAAAAAACTCATCTGTTTTTCAATCTAAAACATGTAAAACACAATAATTTCATCGTTAGTAAAGTAGCCAATTTTCCTGGCACAAGGAAAAAGAAAATGAATATAAGTTAAATAAAATCATGGTTCAGAGACATAATTCAAAACTTTCTCCTGAATTGCATTGTCATTTTTTCCAATAATTATAATAATTTCTATGAATAATGTACTTAGGTATAATAGAGTGAATAATCTAGGACAATATTTTATAAAAAATTTCTAATCTGACTTACATGTTATATTAGTTACACACAAAATGGTTTCTTCTGTGGGTGTACTTGGTTTGACTCTTGACTGGAAGTGGCAGAAACCACCTGAGGCCAACTTGACCAAATGCAAACTCATGGGGAGTTATTCCACAGATTGGAACCTACAAGGTGCAAACAAGATGGAAACTCCTGACCACTCTGGTGTGGACAATACTGTGGTCACTGCTCCCTGGACACACATCAGACCTTGACCCTTGCACAATTGTGTCTCATTATCTCTGACTATCATTACAATTTTGCTTCACTCATAAAGAATGCAAGTCCCAGTGAATGAATCCAATTGGCCAAACCCTATCACAAGTAGGCAAAACACCAATGAGTGGGAGAGGAAATAGCTGACACTTGTCATGTACCCTGGAGGTGATTATGGCTCTATTTCACCTATATGTGACCTTTTGTTTGAATTGAATGGATGCCTCATACTATGACAAATTTCCACTATAACAAGAGTATAAAAAATTATTCCTAAGCATTATTTATTTCCCTATGCAGTCATAGTGAATCACTCACATGCCCCTTAATATCACATATCACTTCATAGCTTATTAAAAATTCATTAATAAATTTTATACATAAATATAAACATATTGAATATAATCTTATTAGAATTCATTAAAAACTGTATATGCAAATCAAATACCATTATTTGATTTTGCACAGTCAGGGACAAGAATTTAGTTAGGGTTTACCAGCTTTTGAAAGATTAGAAAACAGAAACTTAGGAACTAAAGCAAGTATGTAACTCGTTCATAAACACTGAGATGTTCCAGCACAGTGGGGCAGCATCATTTAGCTCCTTTTGTACAAGTACTGGTAAAATGTTTGGTTTTAAAAAAATAATTATATGTGTATTTCTTTTAGGAAGGGTGCTATTTTCCTATTTTGGGGGTAGTTACAGAACAAAGGTTACAGAAAACGTAACTTACACATTCTACACATTTATTGAATGACCAACAGGTCTGAAATTGTGGTTGCTCCAGGTTAGAAAATGTACCAGCTCAACAGTGTCAAATCCTCTTTTCTTCCAACTTTCTTGGCTTCTCCTCGTGGTTACACCTTGAATTATAACACTCACATATGACCTAATCCACAGAAAATTACAAATTGTACCTTCTACATCTCTTATATAGAGAGATCCTCCCTTTTCCCCCATGTGCTCTTCTCCTTATCAACCTAACAGCAATAGGCTGGGGAAAGCCTAAGCATCACTAATTAGAACAGGAGCTACATTTTTACTTTCACTATAGCTTTTACATCTCCATTCTGGTAAATCACTGAAAAGGGAAATGAAGTTATCTGGATTGGTGACAAGTATACTTACTCTCCTGGAGCCAGGGATGGACTGATCATTGCTACCTAAAACAAAACTAAACTAGCAAGTCTTTGCTAATAAAGAAAGAGATAAAGATGCCTGTTAGATTGGTTACTAGGATGAATGCCTTCTACAAAAAGTATAGCTTCCTTTTCTTTTCTTTCCTTTTCCTTATCTCCCCTCCCCTCCCCTCCCCTCCCCTCCCCTCCCCTTCCCTTCCCTTCCTTCTATTTTTGACATAGACTCTTAGTGTGTTTCCCAGGCTTAAGTGCCATGGTATCAGCTTAGCTTACAGCAACCTTAAATTCCTGGGCTCAGTGATCCTCCTGACTCAGCCTCCCAAATGCTGGGACTATTTTTGGTAGAGACAAGGTCTTTCTCTTGCTAGGCTGGTCTCAATCTCCCAAGCTCAAATGATCCTCCCACCTCAGCCTCCTAGAGTACTAAGATTATAAGAGTGAGCCACTGCAGTTAGCCACTGGCCTAACATGCATTGGCTTCTATAATTGCAAATTAACATTGAACGATATGACAAAGCTACACTAGGAAATGGGTTTGTGTAGAAAAAAAAACCAAAAAAACGACCTTCAAAACATACCACAGAACTGAGACACTTAAAAATGTCAGCATTTTAAATATTCCATTAAAAAGAAAACTATTAATTTAGAAAAACTTAAAATGTATAGGAGTTGTACTTACTGGCAATTACTGCAAGCAGATATTGTTCTAAACAAATCTGTATGCGTTACCACATTTTACTCTTACATCAATCCCATATGGCGTATACCTAGGCTCAATTTAGAAAAACAGAAACTAAGGTTCCAAGAGTTCAATAACTTGCACAATATTATATAGCTGATAAGAAACCAAGCAATACTGAAATTCCAGTGTGTCTGATGTCAGATCCCTTAACCATGTTGTATTTCCTGAAACGTACTATGCACCAAGTCACAGGCGCCGGAGAGTACTCAGCATTCACATATGCCATGAGAACGGTTTTTACTTGAAGATGTGAAATGTTTACTCTTTTCAAAAGATTTCTTATAAATGCATTACTAATTACACATTAGCTACATTTTTATTTTTCAAGATGACTTTTATGTTTGCCTTCTGGTAAAACTGTTCAAACCAAGAAACAATTACAGCACGTACAGCCATGTGTCCTAAGACATTAGCAGGGGTCAAGCGCACATAGTCTGTGCATGATGGGAGCTTAGCCTGGCATGAAAGTTGTCTAAATATCAATGTTAACATCTTGTGTTATGTCAGATATGTTATCCATCATTTTGGAGTTTGGGGTTTCTTAGGGAGCACAAATGTTTTTTGTTCTATGGATGAATTGCATAGTGGAGAAATCTAGAATTTAATATACCCAGCCCATCACCTGAACAGTGTATCTTTTATCCAAAAGATAATTCTTCATCCTGAACCCCCTTCCCAACTTCCCCTTTCAGCGTCTATAGTGTTATTTCTTGTTTTAATCTTGTGGATATTTTCCTGTCTGACATTTAAATTTAAAATTAGGACTGCTGACACTTGTTAGATCTTGATAGTTATTCTCTTTTGAAAACAAATATTTTTAAAACCTTTTTCACATTTCTGGAGCACTTTACTTGAAAAGGACATTAAAAAAGGAAGACAAATGATTTTTTAACAAACATCCATTCTCATCTTTTTATGTGTGAGAATCACACATAGGGAGGAGGTGTTGAGGGGGAACAGGGACAGAAAATGTGTGTTTATGTGTTTGTTTTGAAAATAACAGAAAACTCATTTTTAAAATAATACACAGATATGGATTTTGAGCTTCAATTATAATGTAAAACAAGCCTTGTGAAATCTAAACATTTAACTACTTCATCAAGGTGAGAAAAGAAAAATTAGAGAAATGTTCTACTTCAGTTACTCAGGACATAACTCTGATAAACAAAGTGAAATTTTTCTGAAATTATAGTTTGCATTTTTTTCTAATATACTTAGATATATTTCCTCCCAATTTTTCTCATTGATGAGAAAAGGTAAGAATGCTAAATATAATGATCTAACCACTTATGCTATTTAAGACATGTTGCTTATGGGATATTATAGCTATCTAGTGAACTTATATTTTTGAGAATATATTTATTTTAACTGAAAAAATAATCTAATGGGCCTTCTTTTTGTTTGCTCTATGTACAGGTTACATGGATTTTATTTTTGCCTACTACTTAGAAAATTCCTACCTCTAAGATTATTATTCATTTTGTAAATTGGCAAAACACAAATCAAGGAAAAACAACCCTTAATAGACTCATGTTTAAGTGCAACTTGAAGCCTTGCTATGTTTATTTCACTTTCACTTTTTAATGATCAATTAAATGAGTATTGGGTTCTGTATTCAAAATTATTTTTTCTCAGTGCTTTGAAGATGTTGTTCATGACCTATCAGTTTAATTTTTCTATATTTCATAACTATTTTAAAGAAACCTTGATCTGTGGTTGTGTAGTTTTAATCCCTAGTCTAGATATGGCATTATCATTATTTATGGGATTTATGAATCTGAAAAATTCTCATTTATAATCCCTCAAATTATTTTTTCTCTCTCATTATTTTGGCATATTAAGTAATCTGCAGCACTTGTTTTTAATTTTATTCACAGTATCAGGGAGAATTTTACATAAAGTTTTGTGGCACACAGTTCTATGCTCAGCCACTGTGGGCTGCTTCCTGGTAGCTGTGTCATGTTAGCTGGGGGGCATACCTATGGAGGGCGTTAATGCACTAAAATTCCACAGGGTTTGCCTTCAGGATGTGTTGCCCCTAGAGGTTTGGCTTTTGTTTTTCATATGGAGTATCTTAAGGATAATAATAACTCTGAATTATATGAAAAATTTGGGACTGTGTTTGAGTTTGATGGTTCTCAGATTACATGGTAAACTAAACTTGAACTTCAAATTAACATGAGGGAATGCTTCTGATTATGAACCCTAAAGTAGTGCCCTCAAATTCAGAAATGACATAAAAGGCCTAAATGTCATTTTATTACATTGAGCCAAATGAGGAATGTCCTCTTGTTTTTATTGACGATATAGTAGTTTGGTAATCAAAACTTGAGGTGTCATCCCAGTTCCAATTCTCACAGTATGAAGTTCAGAGTCTGTATCTTATCCTAACCATGAACAAATAGACAAAACTTGCATTCTCCCAGATGATCACAGTGCCACTTAATGGTTTGCTGCTACATGGCCTTCCAGGTTTTAATTCTCTCTTTCCTTGTACTTAGTAATATATCTTTTTTATTTTATGAAAAACAAGTGCATATATCTAAAAGCATCCTTTTTAGAGCCTATTCCATATTTATCAATTTTATAACTAATAAACTCATTTGCCAGTCAAAGAATTGGTAATATAAACTGTAGCAAGCCAGTGTAGGAAGTTAAGGCAAATATCCATCTTATTCCTAAATAAATGAAACTTTTCATCTGGATTTGAATGAACTCAGATAGATACATTTTCCCAGACAGTTGCTCACTTTTGAGTTAATCTTCTCCTGCAGTCTAGATAATAGTTTTTGCTAAATATCTTTATCTGAAGATCATGACATAGTCTTTGAAAATATTACTGTCTATGATTTTCATAACAGTGATAATGAGATCAGATACCAGAGAGAGTTTATGTTTTTCAAAACACAAATGTAACAGCTCATTTAACACTGTGCTTTAAAATGCAATCATCAATCATTCAAATTGAACCATAGTTGTCAGGAAATTGAAAAATGCATTTTCTGATTTTTTTTTCCCATAAATTGTTTACAAAATATTCACAGTTTTGGCAATTTTTAATAAACTATAAATACTCCGGACATTTCTAAAAAGAATATTTTGATTGCAGTAGAAAGATGTGATCAGAAGCACATTACCATTTACTACATTGATGAGAGAGAATTGAATTGATTTTTGAGGGCAAGCCATGAGAAAAGTAATTCAAATTCTTGAAGGTATAAACCAAAAAGAATTTCTTCCCTAGATAAAAGATTGTATTTTAGTATTTTCTCAAAAAATCTTGTCTTATTGTTTATTAAAAAAATATGATGCCAGCAACATTTGAAAATGACGTTTTGCCAATGGTACTTAAGTACACTTATGTTCTCTGAAATATTATGGGTCATTGTATATTGAAAAATCTTTGTCTTTTAAAATGTTTAAAAGTTATATAATTTCCTTATTAAAATATAATATTTCTTACAGTCAATATTTTTTTCTTAGCACCTTGAAATTTCTCTGTCAGCTTATATTGACCAAATGTCTATCTTGCCCCAGTAAAGAACAAAGACTTAAAATTTTTAAAAATAGTAATAAGTCTGTTCTTTGGCTTAGAATTATATTGAAATCTGAAAATTCAGAAAGCAGTTATCTTAAATAACTATAAAACATAATTCTTATCAAAAAGAACTCTTTTTTTTTCTGATACCATCCCAAATTATATTTATTATAGGAAAGTAGGGCTTTTTTTATCATTTATAAAATACTTCATTATGCATGATTTGAATTATAACTCCAAACTGCGGGAATGGAGTTATTATACTGATATAGCTTATTGGTCTTATCTCAAATATCTTTTGATGAACTCTTCTTTTTTACAATTTACAAATTCCTTCCTCTGTGCTCACATAATATATTAAAAATATGTGTTTAATCATTTTAAGCACATATCTCACAACGGAAAAATGTATTAAAATAAAATGTTTATTTAAAAAAAGAAGAAGAAAGGCCCTTGCTGTCCTGTCCTTATCCTTTTTTTTCTTTTTTCCTTTTTTTTTTTTTTGCAGTTTTTGGCAGGGGCCAGGCTTGAACCCACCAGGTCCAGTATATGGGGCCATTGCCCTACTCCTTGGGCCACAGGCACTACCCACAACAGGCCCTTATCCTTTTCACTAGGCCTTCACTTCACACATTCCCGATGCTAGGAGTGGAATTGCCAGAAGCCTAATGAAAACAGCCTTGCACCCAAGGTTATGATGCCAGCTAATAATTGACTGATGTGGAGATGCAAACCCTGGTCTCAGGACGTGTTCTGCTATTAACCCTGTTCCATTGCTTCCTAAGATTAAGCTGAGCTGATCTCCTTAGTTAAATTTTTTTTCCCTTGACATATTGTTTCCCTCACTTCCTCTCTTCACAAATCATTCTTCTCAAATCAATATGCTACTTAAACAAGTACCCCATTCCAAGGATTTGCTTCTAGGAATCTATCCTAAGTCAATTTGTAATGACCACCCATTTGTGTTCCTCCAATTTAATCTCCTTCAATTATTTTAGCAATTTCTTCAGCATACCTCTAATGAATATACTGTTTTAAGTCTAATGTACACATTTTGTTTTTACATTTTAAAATCTCTGAAACTAAATTGTCTTACATTTGATGATCTTAATGAGTGTTACTGCTGTTAGCGTCATAGGCAACTGCAGATGGCAGATATCTCAGCAAACAAACTACTTAAAGGGAAACCTGAGGAAGATATAAGTCTTGATTGCAATATTCTTTGCTAAATTTGCGAGCTTTGAATTTGCATAAAATAGTTTCAATGTCTTGGAAGAAAATCCAAGATAATAGTAGAATACTCTTTTCTAGAAACATGGTATTAATGATGTTCTTTGTACTATGGAGTTTTATATTGTATGATGAATAAAGAAACCAACAACTCTGAGATTAAAAAGTGGTTTTACAGAATTGATTTTTTATCTTAGGAAGCTTTAATAATACATTAATAGTATCTATGTGAAAAGTATTTCTTCACAAATAAGTCCAAAGGGTCTTTTGAAATAAGCATCACATGCAATTTCTAAATAATGCAAAACTTTGTAATGTTTTTCTCTCTTAATGAGACTTAAAATAATGGTACATCTTACAATCAGTGACATCAGAGATTGAATAGAATAACCTAATATATTTCTTATTATATTTCTTGGCTTAATAATTTTATAGATTACTTATCAATTTTCAATGGCTGTAGATTAAAAAAATTATCTTAAATAATTTTATTTTGTCATCTCATATATTCATATCTACTTCCATTTAATTAAATATTCAGAATTTCATTTTATAAAATAACAATTTGCTTCGTTATACATAGTTCTTTTCTAAACCAATAGAATGTAATAATTATATTTCTTTTTTAACTTGTATCTTTTCTACGTTTAATAGCATCTTACTTTTTTAACTTTCTTGGCTTTCTATCTACATATACTAATTTTCCCCACATATACCACCAAACTCTGAAAACAATTTTTTATAGTATCAGAAATATAAAAATTTTATTAGCTTTTTTTAAAACCTGGGGACACTCTTTATAAAGCCCATTGCTGTTTTCCCCCATCTTGTTCTTTTCTGGTTCTTTTCAGTAACTGATGTTTCATGACATACTTCCACTACCCTACGTGGAATCCCCTTAACCGCTCTTCTTTGCTGGATCAATTGTCCCTCAGATCTCACGTCTTCCTCTTGCTTTGCACTGTGCTTTTATTTTGGTAGCAGAATTACCAAGTAACTTTCTAAGTAAGGAGATATAGAAGGCAAAATACTGAGGCTCCATGCATTTGAAAATATCTTCATTCACTTCTTGGCTTACAGTTTGCCATACAAAAAAAATACAGACGAAGGCTCAATTTCCCCCTGAAATTTGAAAGGATTTGTACCTTTTATTTCAGTTTCTAATTTTTTGAAAAGTAAAATAGCATTTGATTTCTACTCACAACATAATTGTCTGTCATCTTTCTCTTTAGATGACTTTAAAATATTATTTTCCCCTAATATTTTGATATTCTAAGATGTACTTTAGTGTGGCAAGAGTTTCTACCTGAATTTAGAGACCCTTATTCTTCACTTCTAAGGAATTTTCTCACACAAGCATGCTTCAGAGATATTGTGGGTTCAGTTCCAGACCAATGCAATAAGTGAATATTGTAATAAAGGAAGTCACATATTTTTGTTTCTCAGTGAATATAGAATTTATGTGGCAGCTACAGTATAGTCTATCAAGCATGAAATAGCATTGTGTCTAAAAATGTGCATACTTTAATTAAAAATATTTTATTACCAAAAAATGCTAATGTTCATCAGAGCCTTCAACAAATCATAATCTTTTGCTGGTGAAAGGTCTTTCTTTATTATTTATTTACTTTTTATTTCAGAATGTTAAAGGGGTACAAATATTGTTGATACAAAAATTGCTTTTGCGGACTTTGAATTAACATTGTAAGTGTGTCCATCACCCAGATAGTGTGTGTTGTGCCCAGAAGGTATCAATTTACCCCATCCGCTCCTCTTTCCTGCTTCATTTCCAATAACTGTTATTTCCATAGGTGCGCATAAGCTTTGATTAGTTCCAATTTAATAGTGAATACATGTGTAATTGTTATTACCAATGCTGTGATACTTCACTTAGAATGATGGCCTCTGGTTCTGTGTAAGTTAATTCTCTATTTTGATGCCTGATCAGAGTGGTGGTTGCTGAAGGCTGGGGAAGTGATGCAATTTCTCAAAATAATGCAACAGTGAAATGTGCCATATTGATTGACTTTTACCTCTTACCTAAAAGATTTCTCTATAGCAAGCAATGTTTTTGTTGCTGTTGTTGTTTTGTTTTTTTAAGACAGTGTCTCGTCCTGTTACCCAGGCTAGAGTGGTGTCAACCTGCTCACAGGCATCTCAAACTTCTGGGTTTAGTAGATCCTCCTGCCTCAGCCTCCTTAGTAGCAGGCACTATAAGCACTAATTTTTCTATTTTTAGTAGAGACAGCATCTTGGTCCTGCTCAGTCTGGACTTGAATTACTTGAATTACTCTTGAATTACTGAGCTCAAGGGATACTCCCTTCTGGGCCACCCAGAGTGCCAGAATTACAGGTGTGAGGCACCACTCCCCACCAGCATGCAATGCTTTTTGAAAGCATTTTACCTGCAACAGAACTGCTTTTGAAATTGTAGTTAATCTTCTCTAACCCTGGTGCTGTTTTTTCTTTTTCTTTATTAAGTCATATACACATAGATCATGAATACATTTATGCATATGTGGGGTACAATGCGTTGATTTATTTTTTATACAATCTGACATGGTTACATCAAACCAATCAACATATTAATAGCTTTCACCTCTTTTACTAGATTATTGTGTTAAGACATCTATGTTCTACACTTGACAGATTTGACTTGTATGCTTGCAATATGCTCCATAGGAGTGGTCCTGCCTCTTACCATCCCTCTATCAAACCTCACCTTTCCTCTCCCTTCCCACTCCATTTCTCTCATTCATCCTGGGCTATAGTTGTGTTCTATCTCTTTTTTTTTTTTTTTTTTTTGGCAGTTTTTGGCTGGGGCCAGGTTTGAACCCATCTCCTCTGGTATATGGAGCCAGCGCCCTACTCCCTTGAGCCACAGGCACCACCCTGTGTTCTATCTTTTATAAGAAGTGTGAGTAAATATAAGTTGGTTTCATAGAAGTACTGAGTACATTTGGGTACTTTTCCCTCCATTCTTGAGATAGTTTACTCAGGAGAATATGTTCCAGGTCCCTCGATGTAAACATAAAAGAGGTAAAGCTTCTATCTTTTTTTTTTTTAAAGTTGCATAGTATTATACATATCCCAGTTTATTAATCCGTTCATGGGTCTATGGGTACTTGGTCGATTAATCCATTCATGGGTCGATGGGTACTTCTTCATGACCTGGCTATTACAAATTGAGCTGCAATGGATAATCTGGTGCAAATATCTTTGTTATAAAGTGATTTTTGATCTTTTGGATATACTCCTAGTAGAGAAATTGCAGGATCCAATGCAGGTCAATTTTTAGAACTTCTTTCCAAAAGGAACATATTAGTTTTCACTCCCACCAGCAGTAGAGGAGTGTTCCCTTTTCTCCACATCCATGCCAACATCTGTAGTTTGGGATTTTATTATGTGGGCTACATTTGCTGGAGTGAGATGGCATCTAAAAGTGGGTTTTATTTGCATTTCTCTGATGATTAAAGATGATGAGCATTTTTTCATGTGTAGACCATGCACCTGTCTTCTTCAGAGAAGCTTCTGTTCAGGTGTCTTGCCCATAGCGAAATGGGATCACTTGTTCTTTTCTTATTAATAAGTTTGAGTTCTCTGTGGATTCTGGTTATCAAACCTTTGTCGGAAAAGTAACCTGCAATATCCTCTCCCATTCTGAGGGCAGTCTACTTGCTTTGCTTATTTTGTTCTTGGCAGTGTGGAAGATTTTTAGTTTGATCAGATCCCAGTAATGTATTTTTAGTATTGCTTCAATTGCCCTGGGGGTTCTCTTCATAAAGTTTCCTCCCAGGCCATTTTCTTCAAGTGTTTCCCCTGAACTCTTTCCAAGAAACTTTATGGTTTCATGTCCTAGGTTTAAGTCTTTTATCCAGTAAGAGTCAATTTTTGTTAGAGGTGAAAGGTGGGGTCCAGTTTCAGTCTTCTACAAGTTACCAGTCAATTCACCCAGCACCATTTGTTAAATAGGGAGTCTTTCCCCAATTTAAGTTTTTGATAGGCTTATCGAGGATCAAATGACGTTAAGTGTCTGAGTTCATCTATTGGCTCTCAATCCTGTTCCATACATCTACCTCTCTATTTTTGCACCAATACCATGCTGTTTTGATCACTATAGATTTATAGTATAGTCTGAAATCTGGTAGCATGATTCTACCTGATTTGTTTTTATTTTTGAGTAATGTCTTGGCTATTCAAGTTTTTTCTGTTTCCATATAAAATGAAGTCCTAATTTTTCCAGAGCTTTAAAGTATGACAGAGGTGCTGTAATGAGGATTGCTTTAAATCTGTAGATTGCTTTGGGTTGTATGGGCATTTTAACAATGTTGATTATTCCTAGCCATGAGCATGTTATGTTTTTCCAATTGTTGACATCTTTGGCTATTTCTTTTCTCAGAGTTTCACAGTTCTCTTTATAGAGATCGTTCACATTCTTTGTTAGGTACACTCCCAGATATTTTATTTTCTTTGGCACTATTGTAAGGGAATAGAGTCCATGACTGCTTTTTCAGCTTGACTATTTTTGGTATATATGAATGCTACTGATTTGTGCTTATTGTTTTTGTAGCCTGAGATGTGACTGTATTTCTTGATCACTTCTAAGAGTTTTGTCATTGAGTCCCTGGGGTTTTCCAGGTATATGATCATATCACCTGTGAAAAGGGAAAGTTTGATCTCCTCTGACCCTATATGGATACTCTTGATTGCCTTCTCTTTCTAATTGCAATGGCTAAGACTTCTGTTACAATGTTAAAAAGCAGTTGCGATAGTGGGCAACCTTGAAGTGTGATCTCCTGAGTGGAATTTGGTGGCCAGAAAGGGGTGCCTGGTGCTGTTTTATCAACTAAGTTGAGGCTGTAGTCTAAAGCCTTTGTGGTCATTTCAATGATGTTCACAGAATCTTCACTAGGACTAGATTGCTTGTCAAAAAACTACTTTTTTGACTTACCTATAAGTATAAACACCTTAGCGAGTAAAGTTTTATCTTATGATTGTAGCAATTCAGTCACCAGTTCAGAGTCCACTTCCAATTCTAGTTCTCACGTTATTTCCACCACATCTAAAATTATATGCTCTAATGAATCTTCAACTCCTCAAAGTCATCAATAAGTTTTGGAAGTGAATTCTTCCAAATTCCTCTTACTTCTGGTATTTTGACCTCCTCTCATGAATCAAAATGGCTTCTAGAATGATGAATCCTTCCCAGAAGTTTTTCAATTTACTTTGCCAAGATCCATCAAAGCAATCACTATCTGTGGCAACAACCACCCTATGACATCTATTTTTAATAATAAGACTTGAAAGTCAAAATGACTCTTGATCTTTGGGCTGCAAATGAATGTTTTGATATCAGGCATGTATATAAAATAACTTTAATTTCCTTGTGCATCTCCATCAGAGATTTGGGGTGTCTTCTCAATGAAAAGTAGAATTTTGAAAGGGGAACAGAAACTGTTAGGAAGTTAGTTTGGTAATTTAGGAGAAGGATGATGGAGTCTTGGAAAAGAAGATGGTGGTTGACCACTGTGATAAGCAAGACATGGTGGACCCTTGGTAGTATTGATACAGAGAAAAACAATTGCACTCCATATGAACTGGAGGATAGAGCTGAAATAATTTCCTGATGTGTACATGTATTAGTTATAAGGAAAGAAAATAGAAAATAAAGGATTAATTCTAAGGTTTGCAGACACACACATATTAAGTATACAGAGATATAAGTCTGAAGTTCAGGAATGAGAACAGAAGTGAAGATATAAATTTGCAAGTAGTAAGGATATAAATTATATTTTTAAATAAGCCTACATGATATCAGTTGAAAACATTTCAGATACAAATATATAGTCAAGGACTTGGGAGTTATCCCTGGGGCACACCTACTTTAAGTGGTTGAGAAAAGAAACTGGTAAATGAAATAGAGAGAGAAATGGGGTAAGGGGAAAACCAACACAGTTTGTTGGAAGCCAAGTACATCAAGAAAGGAGGAGTGACTGGCTGTGTCAAATGCTATCGATAATAGAGTTGAGGACTGAGAATTACTCATTAAATTTGAGAACATAGAGGCAATTTGTGATCTCAATAAGAGCACTTTTGGTTGAGTGGTGGGAATGAAATTCCAATTGGATTAGATTTAAGAAAGAAGAAAATTTGGATATGGTATTAATACATTAGACATCTTTCTTGTAGAGTTTAAATTTTTAAAAGAGGGGACAGACATAGCAGTGTATGAATATATTCTTAGCTACCTTGGCAACCTAGGCAGAAGGATAGGTAAGCCCAAGAGTTCAAGGCAACAGTCAACTATGACGACACCATTGTGCATGAGACTGGTAATAGAGCAAGATCTTTCTTAAAAAATAAGCAAATAAACAAACCAACAGAGAGAATATATAATAAATAGAGCAATATTCTGTGGAGACAGTGGAATCTAGAATTTGTGATTGCTGTTAGTAGGAAGTCACAACAGCTTCTTTGGGTGCTGATAGGAATGATTCAACAATGCATTAATAATGATGTGAGATCTGTCTCAAGGTCTGTGAATAAGCCAAAAAGAATGTTTTCAGGATTAAAATTAATGATTTTAAATAGGAACATGAAAAGTGTTATGTAGGGGTCTAGATAGAACTTATGGGTCACATGCTGGTAGAGGGATTAATGTGATGATGAGAGTCTCCAAAACTTCTTTGCTGATTGCTTCAATTTTCAGAGGGAAACAGGAAGCAGTCATCAATTAAGAGCAAATATGAAACAGAAGATTTGGAAAAGGGACCATATGTAATAGTCATATAAGAATGAAAGAGTATAAAAATTCTAAATGGTATGAAGGTCCCACTTGGGGTCCATGCTCCTAACATGTATATTGATGGACTACTCACTATAACCAGCCTGATATCAGAACACTTGGCTCCAAGTATAGTCACTGTTCTGTAGGTTAGCTCAGGTGTACACTCTGTTCCAAGTAAATGTGTACACGTACTCTCCTAACAATATGGTTTACCTATATATCCCCCAAAAGTTCCCTGAATATTCTGTCTCTCCTGTCACAAACACTACAAATTTTTCTTGCACTCCAACTATATTTCTCTTTCCAGTACAATTACATTTGGGTCATGACACATTTGCAACCCAGAAGTGAGTGGCTTTGTAGACACTAAATAGTTATTGAGTGAATACAGGAGTGAATATGGGCTTTCTACTGAATTATCAATGCTTCTGAATGTCAGAAAATGAACTCACAGTTACTTTATAACATCAGAATTTTTCTTATTATGTAACTTGGGAAATGGAAAGTATAAATATATTCATCTTGCTAATATACTGGTCACCAAATGGCACCATCACCTGTTTTAGAATCTCTAACTTGGCCTACAAATCATGTATGGTCTCTTAGCCTATTTACCAGCCATATCCTTTCTCTCTGCCCTTATGCAATATTTACAGCCATATTTTTTAAAAAAACTTTATTCAAATTAATATGAGGGTACAATATTTAGGTTACATTGTTCTTACTTCCAGGACAAAGTTCCATTTGTAGAAGAGCCCCTCACGCAGGGGACATTTTATACACCCTCACAATGTGCACATTAGGTGACATCCTGCCTCATGCCCTCCCACTCTCTGCCTTACCTGGATGGTGTTGAAATACATTCTTCTTAGTAAAGTATTGCAAGATGGAAAGATGAATGTCCAATGTACTCCATACTAGTATGAAATCAATATAGAAACAGTTACATGTTCCTAAGAGGACATATTGCTCTTTATATTATATTCTTGGCCGGCTCAATGCCATTCCAAACATTGATCTTTTTAGTTGGAATACTCTTTACTCTGCTTTTCAGCTATTCAACTTCTGACCTCAAATTGCATAGCACATCTACAAGTAAGCCTCCCATAATTAGTAACCCAAGGTCATGTCACCCTGTTATAATACATATTCTCACATGATCCTACACTAACCCTTTATAATATGCATGACAGTTTATAATTATTTGTTTATATAATTGATTTACATCTACTTTCTGCACTAAAGTGTAATCTTGATGAAGATAGGGACTGGCTTCTGTATTGTTTGTTTTTATAATACTACTTCTGTTTATCTGCATTATACTAGAGCCTAGTCCATGGCCCAAATATTTGTGAAAAGAATTTATGTAACACTCTAACCTACACTCTAGGACTATAAAATCTAGATAGATGAAATGTTCAAAGGGGATGTTAATTTAAACAAAATGACTTCAAAAGCCCTTCTAAATTTCAGTATTTTAGCAGTATGATCCTGGGCTAATTAGTTATCCTTTCTAGATCTTGATTCCTGATCTAAAGGGAAAGATTTTTATCTTGATGCCTTTACCACCTCCAGCTCCATGAGTCTTTGACACTATGTTAATATTATAAGCCAAACCTAAAATAAGGCAGTGATTAAAACCTGCCTACAGTTTTCCCTAATAACTTAAGCTTCCTAATGAAATGATGTAGTGATATTTGATTTTATTAGTTTTATTTTTCCTCTGTTTTATAATTGATATTGATTTTTTCCTCTGTATATTTATCATAGAAATTGATTCTTTATGTATTTTTAAAGGGAAATGCCTATTATTGATTACCCACATATTTGTTCTAGAATGACTGACTATACAAAAATGAGTAATTCAAGTGCCATTAAATGTAATGTTCGAATACGATAACATTTCAGGCTTATGGAGAAATGCAAGAAGCCAGATTAGAGTGGTTTTTAGTAAAAGTTCCTTTACAAGAGCTACAAAAACTCGTACATGCAAATTCAGCTTGTATATTTCAGTATAAATTTGACAGAGAATACTAATGGCTTTAGAAGGACATTTTCTGTTCTTAAGCACTTTAAAACTCATATGTTTTTCAAAAAGCAAAATAATGTTCAACGTTCTTTTGATATTAGCCTATTTCCTAACAAGTCCTCTGAAACCCACATGCAGCCTGCGTTTTCTAAAATTCTGCTTGTAACATGTTTTCCTTTATATCTTAGAATATACTCTGTAGAATCTAATGAAAATCCACTAGTTATATCCCAATGTTTTATATTTAAGAAATCTTCACATTTATTTTTGGAGAATTTTAAAGTAATTATTTTAATTAATTAAATAAGAAAATTTACTTCGATCATGTGGATTTATTATCTTATACTTAGTAATTTTCTAGTAAATTATGGATTCAAGGTATCTTTATATAAATTATATGAGTATATTTATTATACTTCCAATTTTTTAATCTTCCTTTCAAACTCAAGATCTGCATGGGCCTTTCATTGCTTGTAGACACAAGCTGCTGTCTATGATGGTAGAAGCTGGAGCAGTCTCTGAGAATTGCCCTGCACAAGTCAGGAGCAGAAGGTAGTAGGACTTTCAGAATAAGCCTGGATCATTGACAATATCCAGTTCCCACACCAAAGCAAATAAAGATTTGCATGTGTGTGTATGTGTGAGTGAAATAAATGTATACTTTGTTGGTTCAAAATATTTTGAACTCTCTTTGTTACAGGAGCCTATGGTGTGTACTAAGTCACACAAAGATGAACAAACTTTGCACACGTCACTTGTCTCACATGCATTGGTCAAGCACCTAAAGCTAAGGTTACACTGGGCTGCAAAAGAAGCTTGGAAATTTAATTTTTAACTGAGCAGCCACATGAGATAAGCTTAAACTTGTATTACTGCAAAATAGGGAGAGAACAGATATTGAGGGATTGGGAGAACTATTCATCTCTGTCAGAGCTGCTCGACCCTCATCCATCATCCCAGATCCAGCTTGTAGGTCTGTTGTGAGTCTCCCCAGCTCGCTCCTCCTCCTGTGCTCCCACAACACTCTGTCATCCCTTGTCCATACAGACCTGTCTTTCTCTTTTAGAAGGAATGTCTTGGCGTTTACCCCCTGCACCCTATGCGTCTTTTTATTCATACTGTTTGTGGTTTGTCAAGTGATAAAGGGATGAATGAATATTTCAGAAGATATGTTAAGTCAATGAGTTAAGCAAAAACAGAGGCACCAACTTGTTAGCAAATAATAGAGAATAATTTAATCAGTTGTCTGGAAAACTGGAGGAAAAAAGTATAATGTCTCCTCATCTATTATCAAAATAATTCAAGTAGATACACATCTGAACCTTTTAAATTATTTATTTTGATAAATTCCTCACAATGATAGAACATATTTAAAAATAGTAGGCTCAGCACCATAGCTTGGTGGGTAGGACGCCAGCCACAGACATTGAGGCTGGTGGGTCTGAGACTGGCTGGGGCCTGCTAAACATAAGTGACAACTGCAAGCAAAATATAGCTGGGCATTGTAGTGGGCACCTGTAGTCCCAGCTACTCAGGAGGCTGAGGTAAGAGAATTGCTTAAGTTCAAGAGTTTGAGATTGCTGTGAGCTGTGATGCTACAGCACTCTAGAGAGGGTGACATAGTGAAATTCTCCCTCAAAATAAATAAATAAATAAATAAATAATAAAAATAGTATGTATCCATTTGAATACTTGTATAATTTTGGCTTATTTTGTTAAAAAACCATTTATAGTTTAGTGACATTTGAATTCATATATAACTGTGTGACTTAAAAATACTCATACTTTTTAAAACATATGATTTATCTGTAAAGCATATATTTATGCTTATATCATAAACTAGTAATCATTCTGTTAAATTAACACCTCAAGGCCATAACAAAATAAAGTTAAATTGAATATATTTGTCTATAAACTTTATATTTCTAAAGCTTTTCAAAGAAGGAGTTTATTAAACAAGTATGTATTTATGAACACCAAATTTTTCTCACCAATGAAAGATCTGATTAGAAAACAATAGCACACCAGCTGTGACAGTATGTGCTATAATCCCAGCACTCTTGAGAGGCTGAAGCAGAAGGATAGCTTGAGTCCAGGAATTCAAAGGAGAGACACTTCTCTACAAAAAAAAAAAAAGAAAGAAAGAAAAGAAAGAACCCTAAATAGTATATAATTTTAAAGTATTTACATAAAAGTAAATAAAATTACTCTCAATCTAAAATAACAGATTTTACAGAGCCCTGCTAAGCATAAACATGGTCTTAAATACTGTAATGCAAACAAATATCAAAAGTTTATTGTCTAGACAAGGGGTGAAGTACTAACTAATATAGGATTTATGAGACTCACTAATAATATAACTTAGACACATTCAGCATAAAGTTCAGTCTCAACTAGTCCCAAGTTAAATTCATTTTGCTCTTCCCTAAAATGTTCAATGTATGAACCACCATTCACCTAGTCTCACCAACTGGAAGACTGGAAGGGATCCTTGACTGTCTCAGAACTTTACTGTCTGTAACTGGTACAGCACAAAGAAATGCTAAATTTACTTTCTCTGTATCTTTCAAAACCATCTGTTTCTTAGCATGTTCCTGGCAGTAAATTCGTACAAAATTTCTTAACACTTGGTTTTCCATTCTGCCTCTTTTCTTCTGATCTTTTTTCACATGAAAAATAAATAATTATTCTAAAATAAAAATACCTTCCAAATTGCCTTGTCTAATTTTGTGTACTGAATGGTTCTAAGGGCAATGATCAGTAGCCAGAAAAACCACAAAAGCCCGAATCTCTATTTTTAAATAGTTTTTTTTCAACAAATGATGCCAGGATTCCTGGCAGCAAAGCTGATTTCAGAGCTGTGATACCTTTTGCCAGAAACAAAAAGGTACTTAAACACTAACAGAGGCCTATCAAAAAGAAAGAAAGATCCAGGGTGGTGCCTGTGGCTCAGTGAGTAGGGCACCAGACCCATACACTGAGGGTGGCAGGTTCAAACCTGACCCAGGCCAAACTGCAACAAAAAAATAGCCAGGCGTTGTGGTGGACACCTGTAGTCCCAGCTTCTCTGGAGGCTGAGGCAAGAGAATTATATAAGCCCAGGAGTTGGAGGTTGCTTTGAGCTGTGACATCACAGCACTCTACTGAGGGTGACAAAGAGAAACTCTACGTCTAGAAAGAAAGAAAGAAAGAAAGAAAGAAAGAAAGAAAGAAAGAAAGAAAGAAAGAAAGAAAGAAAGAAAGAAAGATGACAGAAAGATCAACTTGGAGTGATTTATATTGCCTTAAATTTAGGACATTAGTATCAAAAATAATAATGACTGCAATTAATTGCAATACTGATTATAAACTTGAAAAAAATCTTGATTGTATGTAACAGAACTGATTATTACAATAATTACTTATTCTTTACATTGGTAAGTGAAGAAGCTGAGCTTTGATTATGCTTTTAGATAGGGGGCATGTAGTACTTTATCCCAAATAAAGTTCTTTCTTACAGAAAAATTCCAGCTATTAAACACAGAAAGAAAGACTTAGAAGTTTTCCATTTTGTTATCCTTAATAAAATTGTTGATTCACAAAAAGGATCATTAATACTGGATAAAACCAATGCTTGAAACATTTTTGGAAAAGAGTATGTTGTTATGATACTAGAGTATCACACCACTTAAAATTGTATATTAGAAAAGAAAAGAAAATTAAACATTAAGATATTTAAAAGGAACAGTCACTTCCTTACTGAAGCGATTGCTAAAAATGGGACAAATATGATTGTACATCCACCAAGAAGCATTCTCCCAGGTAATTATTTAAAATGTTTCTAAAAAGTTCTTAATCTTAAAGACTTCAGCTTTGTTTCTATGTGTGTTAAACTCATTATCTCTAGGCTTTTTCAAGGTATCCAGATTAAAGGGCAAAATTAGTTCCCAACATACATATTCTTGATATTGAAAACCCATGAGAGAGAGTGATTTTTCTCTCAGAGGTTGTATATAAGTCCCAAGGAAAAGCCTTCTTTTGGCCTTGAATTGAGAACTCTGCCCAAAGACAAAAGATGCTTGAGATGATCAACCATGTAACATGAAGTAAAAGGAAGCTGATTTCTAAACATGAATAGCATAATGTTATTATTTAAATATTTGGCAAACAAAAAGTTCATCGTGCATAATGAACACTAGGTGGCTGCATAAAAACTAAATATTTATGCATTCTATTTTGATAAAATTGTGACTTCATAGTTTTACCTTATATACTTCATTTGTTCTTTTCCTATTATTGTAACCATGAGTTGTTTCAATAACAAATAAACTTTTAAAATATCATTTTTAAGTGACAAGAGTCTATAATTTTCCCCCATAGACTTTGTTTGAAAAGCAGAGAGTTTTGCTTTATTTAACTAGAAAAATTATAAAATTATATTTTATAAAAAATTATAAAAATAATTCTAATATATGATAACTTCTAAAAATTACAACAGTGTAGTGAGGTTGATATTAACACAATAGTTTTCCATAAGGCATAGACTTGCATTTCCTTCTGTTTACTGTGTTGGACACACCATAGTTACTTTTGTAGAGGTTGCTACACCACTTGAACTTAACATCTAGTTAGGATAGAATTCTCCAAAAAAAATTTTAGTGCCTATATATGTGATTGGAGTCCAACATATTTTAAATGACATTTCTCTTCTCTGTTGTATCTGTTTGAACATGATATATTTAAGTAAATTTAATGTCTATTACATTAACATTAAACAGATTATGTATGTATATGCAATACATACACAGCATATAAAGAACAATACAGTTTTACATAAGAGTTTATATTTTAATAAATGAATATATGAATTTATGTTTTATTAAGTTCAAATAAAACATCACTTGTTTTTAGTACTAGTATAAGGGTGCTCCTTAAAGTATGTGGCAATTATTTGGGGGGAGTCAAAATACACATGATATTTGCCTACTGCAATAACAGAAATAAGTATGCATTTTTATTTAATTCCTTCCACTAGACATTTAAGGAATTATGTACTTAAGAAACAAAGTCTTTATGTATCCCAGAATATAATTATATTTTACTGTAAAAGGAAAAAAAAATGAATAATACAATAAAGCACCAAGATATTCTCAAAAGAACTATGTATGTTGCATGTATTTCATTCTAAAAATAGAGGTTGCAAAAACAAACAAAAATAATTTTCTGTTGTTTTTGTTTGTTTTTGCAACCTCTATTTGCAAACCACATGATCTCACAAACACAGAAAATACTGAACTAAGAAGAAGAGGGGGAAAGAAAGCATTTTTCTACCTCACAAAGTGGAACAGTTGCATTTTGTCCTTTTTAGTCAATTATTCCCAGTATGCGTCCACCAGCTGTCATTAGTGAAAAATGAAATTTGATTTCATTAAAGAAAGTTTTAAAGAGGGTTTATTTTGCTATTAAAGCTTGTCTTTTACCTTGCATGGAGGAAAACTATCATCTATTTCACAACATTTTTAACAAATTTATTTACCCTTGCATTATTTGGCAGCAGTATAATCTAGCAATTCAATCTCCGTTCATCAAACCTCTGCTTGATGTATTATTCCAAGCATGCTTTTGAAATGTGTACTGACATTGACACTGACACTTTCCATTATCAGGAAGTGAGTTATTTTAATTCAAAATGACATAATCAATTGAAGGAGAAACTCATGAACACAGAGAATAAGTTACTTCTTTCCTAGTAGAATGTGATTCTGCATATCTTAATACTTTATGCATAATCTGATAGCTTCTACTCAGGTATTATTAACATTGACTTCTTAGATGTTATTGCAGGTTGTGTTTTCTAGGAAAAAACCCTGGTTGAGTTTAACATATGGGATGTTTGTCAGGGAGTGACCTTCACTGGAGAAAAGCCCTGTAGAAGAAAGAGAAAAGATGCAGGATTTGGTTGAGGGAAAAGTCCAGCTATGACATAGGTCTACTATTACAACAGCCTTGACTAAACCAACTCCACTTAGTTGGTGAGTGTTGATGCTAAATCGCCTGTAAAGTTAGTACCAAGTAGCTGCAACTTTATATTTCAACTCCATCAGACATTAGATGCGAGTGTTGTGGAAAGGGCATGACTTTGAGGGAGGTGGATTGCTACTTGAAAGCTGTCATTCCTGGCAACTCATCATCAAATCTGTTTTTGAACCAGTAATTGGACTAAGATACTTGGCATGTTTATTACAGATTTAAAATGTCATTCTTGATAATACCCTAAGTAGTAGAATCTTTTGTTTACAAAATTGTGTATTTGTCATAATATTAAAATTAGGCATATAGTATAGAATTGAAGATCAGATAGAAATTTAAGGAATAGGAATGAATGTATCATAATTAATACATCCAGTTAATTCCAGGATACATATTCTGACTGAATGTGAACCATATGTAAAGGTCTTTATTAGTCATTGTTGCCTGATTTAACAAAGTATTGGAGCAATGAGGATGTTTCTTACAATGGGCCTGAATAATAAAGACATTTACTAAAATCACAGCATTAGCTCCTGTTTTCCCAGAAATTGTTACTTGTTGCTTTTTAGCCTAGGACAATTTGGAGCACACATTTGGAGCGTAATCTTGCTTTCCCTTTTACCAAGATACCGACTTAAGACAAGTTCCAGTACTTACTTTTATGGGATCAAAATATACAAGGACACTTCCTTTAGCATTGCCTTTTTGAACCTAGCCTGTCCCATTATATTCTCACCTTTGACTACAGAAACTTTCTGCTAGTTGTGATTCTAAAAGTTTTTCTCTTTCTTCCACTCAAAATTATTTCCATATAGTTGATTTATTTTTCTTTCAAACCCATCTAACACTTCCTATTCCAAGTACTAACTGTTATTTGACTAGCTATTTTATTATTCCTTCCTCTTGTCCTTTCCCATTCATTGTTTCTAATGAACATATATGACCCACGTCTGACATCAAAAACCAAGTTGTGTGGAGTGAGACATTTGAACTTATCTTCATAAGCTTTTAAAAATTGTTAATGTTCAAGAGGACAATATGAAAGTGAACATCTTTACCTTTGACAGTCTTAACAGCCTCTGTTACCATTAAAAATCATAAATTAACTTTCCTGAAAGGTTTCATTGTCTATAAAACTCTTCATGGGATTACTAAATTGTGAGAGGCTGGGAATGGAACACATATTATCAGCCTAAGAGAAGAGAAGAGAAGACACGGTCAAGAAACCAAGGGACATTCTTCACAATTCTAGGGAAATTTGTCTGTGACACCTAGTAATGACCATGAACATCTTTCTATGCCGTACAGCTTGATTCAGTTAAATTAGTAATAGAACCATATTGTGATTTCAAAATCATCCATTAACTTTAAAAATACGTATAATCTTCAGTTAAGAAGAAATATAGGAATGGTTACTAGAAAACCGTAAATGGGTTGTGGATCTAATTGAAAGTATAATTATTAGATAGCAGAAGGTACTACTTTTCAAACATGGTCAGAATTTTTTTTTCTGTTCATGCTATGTGAAATCCTCCTCTTATACCCTGAATGGGCTTATAATGGCTTTGGCAAGAGAATAGGATAGAAGTGATTCTCTAGGCTAAGTTAAAAAGTTACATATCTTCTGCCTTGTTCCCTGGAACACTTGCTCTGGAGTCTTGAGACATGATGTAGGAAGTACCATGCTTGAGCTCCCTGGCCATCCAGAAATCATTATTCTAGACACAGAGACTTACTCATGACGTGATCATCATGCATAGTCAATAAGCAGAAGAACTGAGATATGATCCTTTTTCTTCATAATCTCCTTCTATTCTTCATTAATTCTTTTATTATTAGTGATTTTATTGTTACTTGTCCATTTACTGCTGTTTTCTTTCTTTCCTTTTGCTTCTATTTGGAATTTCCACAGATTAGTTTGCCATTTTTCTTATAACTCTGTGTTCCATTAGGGACGCTTGTTCTTTCATTAAAATCTCTTCCTATGGATCATAAAAGATGAGTAATATTTCCTATATGAACTCCAATTGGTAGACTAATCAAAAGATTAAAATGTCAAGAAATGTAAAGGAACACACCCACGTATAGGGCAGAGTCATAGAGAAAAACATCAAGATGGGAACTGATCATCAAGTAATAACTATAGAACCAGGATGTAGACTGACAAGGGAAGGTATCAAAGGATGTGAGTTTTCTGTAAAGGAAAACAAGGAGAAATTGAAAGTCCTGATATGGAGCAGAGAGATCATCTATTCTATTTCTTATTCCTGCATTACTTGAAAGGCATGCACACAGGGAACCATCCTCAAGAAGCAGCCAGATTTAAGTTAAGGCTAGAGATGACTAGGAAAACAACAGAAGAAAATGGCATGCCAGGAAACATGTCCTGGGATTCAGGAAAAGAAGTGGCAGAAAAGAAGATTTGGCTGTTATTGAAATACACCAAGTTTTTTAAAGGATGGGAAATTCAAAAGCTGAGGAAGAACAAGTTTGTGGAATAAACTACATAATGGTTGGGACAGGCATTTTGGAATATTAACAGCAGCTACACCATTGCAGATTTATACACAGAGATTAAAGAAAGAGAGGAAGTGATGAAGAAAATGTTTTAACTGTGGACATTACTTAAGGGTTTAAGCAGCAGTTGCCATTCAGGTATAGAACAAAATGAAATACCTATAAATAACAAAACTTGAGTTGAAAAAATCCTAGGAGAAATCAGGATATGTGTGTTCTATGTCACATGACATTTGGTTGAAGACCACTTATAGCTGCCCCCCAAGACTCATTCTCCTTCACTGTTATGAAGAGCCAGATTCAACACTGTCAAGCGAGTCTTTATTTTTCAACTCCCTGGAAGTTAGTTATGGTCATGTGCCTAAATTCAAAACAATGTATGTGAGTAAATTATTAAATTTTAAATATATTAACAAAATTCTAGAGCTATTTATGAAAATACAAACAGCTATGAATCAGTATTTTCTTTTTTCCTTGTGTTTATACAAATGTAACCTACTTTTACCACTCTCTATATCCTTTTCTTTTCCATCTAACTTAAGGGGTCAGACAATTAAGGTCTTGATCTTGCCACTGTGCTTTTACACTGCAGCACTGTACAAACACCTTGGTAAGGTTTCATGACCTTGGTATACTAATATCTCACAACTGTGTCAATGTGTGGCAGTGTCTTACTGAGTGGCATTTGGTGTGGTGTCGTTACATGTTTTGGTGTGCAATCATGAGAATGTCATAACTTCAATTAGAACAACAAATAAACATTAGTTTTTTTTATTAATCTTGGCAGCAATGGAAGTGGAATAAGGAACATGTTTGTTTAAGTTTATGGAGATAATGTCAAGAAGAAAATGGTAGTGTTTGTTTTTGTGAAGGCAGAGAAAGCATCACTAATGAAGAGACCTCAGAGTGGCCTTTATAAGCAGTACTGATGAAAACATTGCAAATTGGATGGTGCCTGTGGCTCAGTGGGTAGGGAGCTGGCCCCTGCCAAACTGCGATACCACCACCACCAACAACAACAGAAATAGCTGGACATTGTGGCAGGCACCCGTAGTCCCAGCTTCTCGGGAGGCTGAGGCCAGAGAATCGCCTAAGCCCAGGAGTTGGAGGCTAATGTGAGCTGTGACACCACGGCACCCTACCAAGGGCAATGAAATGAGACTCTGTCTATAAAAAAAAAAAAAAAAAAGAAAGAAAAGAAAAGATAAGAAAGAAAGATTTCAAATTCATTGAATTTGCTGATGGTGAGAAGCTCAGCAGACCAGATAAACATTGATAGAAAAATAGGAAATTTTTAACTGAAAATTTTGTTATGAAAAATGTGTGTGATAATATGGTCCCAAAAGAGCTCACTATTGAAGAAAAGCAAAGGAGAATCAAAGTTTGTCAAGAAGTTTTGGAGAGACAAGACAATGTTTTGAGCCATGTTTCTATGGTGATGAATTGTGGGTATACAAATGCAACTCTGAAATAAAATGTAAAAGTGCAAAATGGAAGTGAACCAAGTCTCCATGACCGAAATAGTTCTGTTACCCAAATCTTTTTTGATATCAGAGGATTACTCATTACGAATTTGTAACTACTGGAATGTTAGCCAAGTTTACTATTTGGAATGCTGAAAAGGCTGTGTGAAAAAGTTAGATCAAAATGATCTGAACTTTTCACCAAAAATTCATGGCTCTTGCACCATGACAATGCAGCAGCTCACATGGCACTGGCCAGGAGTGACTTTTTAGTCAATAAACAAATAATAGTTATATAATATCCTCAATAGTCACCTGATCTGTTGCCCAATGACTTTTTTCTTTATCTAAATATAAAGGAAATATTGAAAGGAAGAAATTTGATTCAAGACATCAAGAGTATTGTGATGAGAGCTCTGATGGTCATTCCAAAAATAGAGTTCCAAAATTGCTTTGAATGCTGGATAGGCTCTAGCATTGGTGCATAGCTTATGCATAGGGAGTTCTTATAAGGTGACCGTAGTGGTATTCAACAATGAGATATGAAGCATTTTTTCTAGGATGAGTTTGCAAACTTAATTATCAGACTTCATATACCCTTTTATATATTCCACTGAACATAAAAATGCATGCCAATTGTTTTACATTTTTATAGTACACATTATTATTTTATGAATTCACCATACTTTACCTAAACACTCAGCTTTAATGGATACCTGAGTCCATTCATTCATTCAACAAACCTTTTTGAGTCCTACTGTGTATCAGAACTTTTATCAGTGAAAAAAATAACTGATAAAGATTAAAAGCTTCATGTGATTTATATTCTAGGTGGGAAAGGGGACAGTGTTACAATCAAAGGGAAAGACAGTACTCCAAAAGATGTCTAGCACATCTGAAGAATAGCAAGTAAGTAATGAGCCTAGGGTGTGGTAGGTGAAGGGGAGAATGGTAGAAGATGGAAATGAGATCAAAAAGCAGCCACCGAACATATTTGCATATTTTCTCTGAGTGAATTGCAGAATCATTATAGGTATAGGCAGTGAGTTGGTTTCACCTGTTTTTTTTTTTTTTTTTTAATAACTGAAAATATGCAATAAATAAATTTGTGAAATTGTCATTTACATATGCCCAAGTATCACTGTGGAATTATTCCCAGATTTAGGCTCACAGGAAAAGGAATATACAATTCTGTATACTTTATAGATACTGCCTAAAATGCCTCATTTGATCTCATTGGAGATCAAATCTTTTCACATTTTTATTCAAAAATATATAATTATCCATTTCTGTTGTATTTTTATTCCTATTCTCTTATTCTGTGTTCGACTATTTGTATAGTCATTGTCTTTATAGTGTGAAAGAGCTTATTTTTTTCTTTTTTTTCTGATTATTGTGGGTACTGTTATATTAGATAGAAGAGATTTGAACAAGATCATACATAAAAAGAAAAATTTCTTAGATAAAAGGAGAAGTATGTTGTTCCATAATAAATATGAGAAAAGTAAACAAGGAGAAGTCCTAAAGGTTCAGGACAGGACACCACTCAAATATACAGAAGTAATTATAGGCCTAACATTAGTGAAGAAACTTCCATCTTAATGTAAAGAAGCGTGTATAGATACATACAGTATAGTTGGTTTGTTGGAAGCCAAAATTGGACCTTACTTCTTACTGTGTTCCATTTTCTTCATGAAGTGTGTGGGGGGTGGGAAGGGGGTAAGTAGATGATCTATTGAGAAGAAAAGTGATTTTCAAAAAGAGAATCAAATACAGAAGATGAAATATCTCTTTTAGGGAACAAGAAAAAAACCTTCCCTGGTGAAACATAATTCAATTGAAATAAGTTAGAACAATAATCAAACAGAAGACCCAGAACATATGGTGCTATCAGTCAGCTCAGGTGTATGGTTCTTTTATTTTTTTTCCCCCCATCAGTCTCAGAAGTCTCTGCACAAGAAAGAGAACACAGACAGTAGGATTTACCCAAGTTTAGTTGCTTGCAGGGCAAGTGCAATGAAAACAGTGGGTCAAGGTTGTTTAGAAATTCTTCAGAAAGAGTTTGAAGTATTGGACTGTGAAATCTAAGCCAAAAGGAAAAAAAAAAAATGTATTCTACAAACTTTATAGGAAATTTTAATTCTCTCCTTCCATTTAGTACTGCATACATGTCATAGCCTGTGTCATGCTATGTATCATCACAGCTTGATATGTGCTGTGAGACAATTTTTGGACACAAACTAATTTTAATAGAGAAAATTTTATATATTTATTATGTATATCATGAGGTTTTGAAGTATGTGTGAATTGCGAGATGACTAATTAAGCTAGTTTACATGTACGTACTCAGCATACTAATTTTTTTGTTGTTAGAGAGACACTCAAAATCTACTTTGTTATCTTAAAGAACACAATACATTGTTATTAGCTACAGTCACCATGTTGTACAATAGATCTCTTGAACTTGCTCGTCTCATTGTCTAAAATTTTGCATCCTTTGAGCAAGATCTTCTGAAACTCAATGTACTATTTTATTCTAGCCATCATTATACACTCTGCTTTCATGAATTTAACTGGTTTATATTCAACATGTAAGTGAGATCATACGGTATTTGTCTTTCTGGCTCTGGCTTATTTTACTTAACATAATGTCCTCCATGTTCATACATGTTGTCACAACAGATAATAACAAACTTTGAATGCTTTCCTTATTAACAAAATCCATGTAGCATATTGGATTCTAATATTTAATGGATTAAATATTCTAAGGAAGAGAAGTCTGTCTCTCGCCATGCTAGAAGTTCCTTAACATTGCTGAAAAACAAACAAAAAACTCTTTTTTAAAAAGGCTATCATTTTAAGTTACAGATAGTCTCAATCATCAAATAATTAGCACTCTAACATGACTTACACTATTTTTTTTCCCTCACCCAGTATGAGGTTTGATGTATATGAAGAGATTGCTGACTTTCTGTTTTCCAGTGTAATTCCATCTGCTCTATTCAACATCATGTTGGCACTCTAAGGGGACAGGGTGGTAGTAAGAGCAGAAGGAAGTGTTTATTGACTGCTGTTTTCAGATCCTCTTTGTGATCTCTGGGCCAGACTGAAATTTCAATCTTACTCTCTCCAAGGAGCATTTCTTTGCAAGGTCCTCAGACACCACAATGGTCTTTCACTATTATTTCTGGCAAAGTGAATGGATGTGATGGCTGATAGTTTTGGTTTGTGGACCCTAGGAACCACAGGGTCCCCTCAGCTTTTTCTCTGTGAAGGCCTGAAGACCCAAGTGATTCCTGTGCTGTGCTTTCCTCTCTTCTGAAGGTTGTCTTCTAGCCACAGGAAATTCTGATGCAACCTTTCACCTATCTATGGTGGGAATTCCATTACTCCACAATGAACCTTGCATGCACACACTATCTCTCTTTCTCGCTCTCGTTTTCTTTCTGCCTTGCTCCCTCTAACTCTCTCTTTCTGTCTTCTACTGCTCTGTCAAGCCAAGGAAACAGCCTCTGGCCTTCAGACTCCTCAGCCACACTTCAGTATATTCATAAAAATTCAGAGGATGCATATTAAGCTCTTTTATTTGTCCTGTGGAAGTCAAACTTCTTTCCTGGACAGAAAGAGAAGAATATCCAACACATCCCCTTCTGTATGTTTGAAGCTTGTATGGCTGAGTCTTAGAGAACATGTTCCTTCAAACATGCCTCTAAAAACTTCTCTGACCATCTGATATCTAAAATCTAATGTATGTGTGGCTGTGTCATCTTTAGCTGTCTTCACTGGTAAAGATTTGGAATAAGGAGTAGAGAAGGAGTACTTCATTTTTGTTGAATGACCATTTAGGACCTCATATTACAATTAAATACCATATCTAGCTGTGAGTTTTTCCACTTCAGGTCCTCAGATCCAGACACCATCATTCTATGTTCTTTATTATGAAACCCAACATTCCTGGTTTCTTTAATACCTTCCATGTTACAAAATCATGGCAAAAATTATTTTTCAGACACTGCTCTGGATCTTTAGGGGAAGTTTTATACTGAAAAAATAGAGATTCCCTTGCTTTTAAAGTTCCTTGATACCACAAGGAATCCTTAATTGTAGCATTACCCGGAATAAACTTAGAATACACATTTCCAAGCATCTCTTCTCTTAAACCTCTTTATGCCATGATCCCTGCATTCCTAGCTTTTGACATCATTGCATATTTACAGCACTCCCTGTCTTCCAAAACTACATCAAGTGTAGGATAGAAAATGAACCATGCTAGCAACAAAAAGAACAGTTCTACTGGCCCAAGGTTGTTCCTTCCTCATCCAGTAGACTTTAAGGTTCCTCCTGGGAACATAATGTCATCATATCAACTGGTAAGAAGGGAGGTCCACTGGTGCTGTGTAGCATGCTCTTGAATACCACCAAAAAATGTGTGTGATCAATCTTAAAGGATAGACTGCTTGTGGAGCAGAGCTTGTGGAGTGTATGAGGTGACTACCCTGGACGCTCAGGTGGGAAGTGCACAAGGTAAAAGAGATTCACAATCTTTCTATCAATTCCATTGCTGTTGACAAGAGGCAGAGTGGTGGCAACAGAGGAGTGAAAGCTAACACGTGGGTCCATAAAAATGGCTATAGCCAAAGGTCACCAAATGCTATTGGTTGAACGTCCATCCAATTTCATTTCCATTGTTACAGTGTTTGGGTGAGGGATATTTAAAAAACAATTAGATCATGAGAGCTATGTCTTCATGAATGGATTAAGGCAAGAGAGTGACCCCCCCTCTTATAACAGCATAACTTCCACCCCCATTCGCTCTATCTCCTATGATGTGGCATTCAGTTACAGCAGAAAATGGACTAAGATAATAATAAACTATTGATCGTCAAATCCTTGAACTTGAGCTACGTCTGACTGAAAATTGTCCAAAATCAATATATTAGCATTCTCAAGAGTCAAACCTGGGCAAAGTCACATGCAAAACAAAATACTATGCTGAGCAAAGGAACAGTTCACCTAGAGGAACACCCTGGAACAGAAGGGTGACTATATGGATCTAAATCCTGGAGCTTCTTAATGCACATTTAACTCAATATACGGGAGTGGAGGGGTGGAGGGGTGGAGGCTGTGGAGAGCCCCAAAGGGGATAGGGAGTTTTGAGCTTACTAAGGCCTCTGTCTAGCCCAGGAAAAGCCCTGCATGGACTTCACAGCTGGCCTTAGAAGGGCAAGGACAGCCAAAGGGGCTTAGAAAATGTTAAGAGAGCCATTCCTAGGAGTAGAGTCCCTGTATTGGTTTCCTGGAACTGCTGTGAGAAGGAACCATGAACCAGGAGTCAAAACAACAGAAATTTATTCTCTTGCAGTTTTGGAACCTGGAATCCTGGTATCAAGGTGGTCCAGGCCGCGCTTCCTCTGAGGGCCCTAGAGAAGTACCCTTTCTTTTAGCATATGGTTGCGTCCAGACACCCTGGACATTCTTCAGCTTATAGATGCACCCTACCATTTCTGCCTGCATCTTTCACATGGCCTTCTCTTCTTCAGGTCTCTATGGCCAAGTTTCCCTTTCCTTATCAGACACCATTCATGCTGGATTTCGAGCCCATATTAATGCAATATGACCTCATCTTAATTTGATCACACCCACAAAGCCACTGTTTATGAATAAGGCTACATTTTGAGGTTCGAGAAGGACATGAGTTTTAGGAGACACTATTCAACTCAGTACAACCCCTGAGTCACAGAGCCCTAGAGAAAGGCCCAATCTGCCAGAGCTTAAAGATGGTGTATTAGTATGAGACAAGTTCCACTAAGGAATCTGGGGTATTTTCCTTATAAAATCAGCTTAATGTGATCAGTTTCAAATATTCATTTTGAAATTTAACATCTTTTACCTTATTGGTATATTCAAAACTTCCAATTAAATACCCCCTCATAGACATAGAACTTCAGCCAACGGTTAACTTGCAATTATATACAGAAACTAAGAAGTCTTTTAAAAATAATTGGGAGGTAAACATACAGGTTATAATCAGTAATATAGTTAAATGATACACAAAAATATTGCAAGAGCAATATATGAGAGGATATGGGGCACAGCAAAAGATGGTGGGTAAAAGTTGCACATTTCTGTGAATATACTAAACATCTCTGAATTGTATGCTGTAAAAGAATGAATTTTATAACATTTGAATTTTATCTTAATTAAGCTGTTTTAAAAATGGTTTGAGAAGCTGGGTACAGTCGCTTATGCCTATAATCTTAGCACTTTGGGAGGCTGAGGAGAGAGGATTGCTTGAATCAGAGTGAGACCCCAATTTTTCTACAAAAAATAGAAAAATTATCTAGGCATGGTGGTGTGTGCCTCTAGTACCAGATACTCAGAAGGCCTACCAAGGCAGATCACCTGAGCCCAGGGACATGAGGTTGCTGTGAGCGCTGATGATGCCATTGCACTATAGTCTGGGTGACAGAGCATGGCCCTTTCTCACATATAAATTAATTAATTAAAATAGTGTAAGAAGTTTCAGCTTGAGATAATGTTAATTAAATCCCACTCCCAACTCTTTGGAGGCAAGTTTACTTTAAGATGTTTTCAAATATTGAAGAGTGTAAAATTGAAAATGCTATATTAATTTGTAAAACTATATCCTAAGATTTTGTGTGTGTGTCCACACGTGTGATAACTACTTTGTGAAATTATTTCCATATTTAAGAAGTTCAACGATTGAAAATCTTAATCATTATTTAATTTTATGCAAATATCGTTCTAGATGTATTAAATAAATAAGTTTTATTTCCATATTTATATCAAATAAATAAATAATTTTATTCTCCATATATGTCTATATCTATGTACATGGTAGGCTGATAGGAGACTTTCTGAATCTTCCAATTATCAAAGACAAGTAGCCTAATCCTTTATAGGACATAGACTGAAACCACATTATGTTCCATGAAGAAAACATATTGCTACCTACTTTTGGAGAGAGACACAGGCAGGATAGGGAGGGCATTGTTATGAGGTTATAATCTTACTTAACGTCTCTATTAATCATCTAGGGGAGAAAGAGATGTAAGCTAATGAAACTTAAATCACAATAAATTGTCAAGTGTTTTAACACCAATTAGTACAGAAATGATAAAAAGAGACCTTCAGTGATTAAAGGGCAACCACAAAATGAGATTCAAGTTGGAAAACATAATATGGTTGGCAAGTAGCTCTTGAGAGGAAAAACAAAACTGTATAATGGTTTTTAAGGTCACCATTCTGAAGATAAGCGAAGGATATTTAGTGAAACTCATCAAGTTCTTACTTTTTACAATGCAAAGGTCAGATTTTGTATTTTAACTTGATTTCATTTTAAATTATTAAATAGACATCTTTTCTCACTAGGAATTCATGGGCAAAGGATTGTTCACTATTAGCAGCCTTTGCCTTTTGGATTGATGCTTTTTCTGCCATAGAATAAGATTTTGAGGATAGTGGGAAGGGGAGAATGAAGAAAAAGAATTAAGAGAATTAAGAGAATTAAGAATTAAGAGAATTAAGAAAAAGAAACGAAACAAAATTTAAAAGGTTTAGCAGTGCAGTAATTTCACTAACTGTAGTGGAATTTCTTTAATTGTAAATATTTGGTGCCTGAAGTGGTGGTTCACGCCTGTAATCCTAGCACTCTGGGAGGCCAAGCCCAATGGATTGCCTGAGCTCACAGGTTCAATACCACCCTGAGCAAGAGGAGATACCATCTCTAAAAATAGCCAGGTGTTGTGGCGGGTTTATATTCCTATAGTCCCAGCTACTCAGAGGCTGAGATAAGAGAATAGCTTTAGCCCAAGAGTTTGAAGTTGTTGTGAGCTATGACCCCATGGCACTCTATTGAGTGTGATAAAGGGAGACTCTGTCTCAAAAAAAAAAAAAAAAGGTAAAATTTTACCAGTTATTCAGTCAGTTTGTCCTATGATAGGTTAAGAGAACTCTTAACTAGAGTTATAATTTCAGGAAATTAGTCTTCATTAATTCACTAAACAATTCCTAATGGTTTTGCAAATCATTCAGAGTGAATCTAGATTTAAAATTTTATAGTATCTCCAGTTACTAAAAATGGTGCTAATTATTCTTTAACATACATAGAAAGAGAATAATAAAGAATGCCCAAACAGAAAAAAATTGAGCAAATAGTACCTCATAAATGAGTCCTATAATATACATAAAGAGAAAGATTAACTATTTTATCATACAATTATTTCAACATAATTTTAATAATTAGATGTAGGAAGGGCTCAAAATACTAACGTTTTACACATTTATCACATATTTTGTCCTACTCACAAGGGTCCCCAACTTTTATAGCACCAGGGACAGATTTCATGGAAAACCAATTTCCATGAACTGGGTAGAGGAGAAATGATATTGTTATAAGGAGCTTGCAACCTGGATTCTTAATATGTGAAGTTCAGAATGGGGTTGTGTTCCCATGAGAATCTAGTGCTCCAGCTGATGTGACAGGAGGCAGACTCAGGCAGTGACGGGAGGGGAAGAGGCTCTAAACACAGATGAAGGTTTCCTTTCTCACCTCCTGTTCCACACCCTGATCCTCATAGGCTACAACCTGACACCAGCCTGTGACTGGATGTTGAAGACTGAAGCTAATCCTATAAAGAAAAAGAGCTAGTTTTAAGAAAGAATTTGCATATGGATGTCAAAATGAAATAATTACAATTAACAATTTTATGCTTTGTGAGATGATAAGCTTCAAAGATAACAAATGGTGCTGAGTGAACTGGCTGGTGACCTATAGAAGACTGAAACTGGACCCACCCTTTTCACTATTAACAAAATAGACTCTCACTGGATAAAGGATTTAAGCTTAAGACATGAAACTGTAAAAATACTAGAAGAAAGTGCAGGGAACACACTTGAAGAAATCGGTCTGGGAGAATATGTTATAAGGAGGACCCCCGGGCAATTGAAGCAACACCAAAAAAACATTCCTGGGACCTGATCAAAATAAAAACTTCTGCACAGCCAATAACACAGTATGTAATGCAAGCAGACATTACTCAGAATGGGAGAAGATATGTACAGGTTATGTCTCCAACAAAGGTTTAATAACCAGAATTCACAGAGAACCCAAATGTATTAGCAAGAAAAGAATAAGTGATCCCATCTCAGGCTGGGCAAGGGACTTGAAAAGAAACTTCTCTGAAGAAGACAGGCACATAGCCTACAGTTACATAAAAAAAAAAAAAATGCTTATTCTTAATCATCAGAAAAATGCAAATAAAAACTACTTTGAGATATCATCTAACTCCAGTAAGATTAACCACATCACAGAATTCCATAACCATAGATGTCTGTGTGGATGTGGAGAAAAGGGAACACTTCTGCACTGCTGGTGAGAATGCAAACTAGTACGTTCCTTTTGGAAAGATGTTTGGAGATCACATAGGAGTCTAAAAATAGACCTGCCATTTGACCCTGCAATCCCTGTATGAGGTATATATACCCAGAAGACCAAAAATCACTTTATAACAAAGATATTTGCACCAGAATGTTCATTGCAGCCCAATTCATAATTGCTAAGTCATGGAAGAAGCCCAAGTGCCCATCCACACATGAATGGATCAATAAATTGTGGTATATGTACACCAGGGAATATTATGCAGCCTTAAAAAATGATGGAGACTTTACCTCTTTTATGTTTTCATGGATGGAGCTGGAACATATTCTTCTTAGCAAAGTACCTCAAGGATGGAAGAAAAAGTATCCAAAGTACTCAGTCCTAATATGAAGCCAATTTATAAACACCCACACTTGCATATGAAATCTATAACCCAGCTACAGCCCAAGATGAAGGGGAAAGAAGGAGGGGACGGAGGGGACAGGGGAGGATGGATGGAAGTAGGGTAATTGGTGGGACCAGACCTATGGTGCATTTTACAGGAATATATGTTAAATCTACTAAGTGTAGAATATGAATGTCTTAACACAACAACTAAGAAAATGAGATGAAGGCCATGTTAACTACTTTGATGAAAGTATTTCAAATTGTATATAAAACCAGGACTTTGTACCCCTAATTGCATTATTTTACACAGCTATGATTTAATAAATAAATAACTTTTAAAAATACATGATAAACATTATCATATGCCTATATATATATTATATATAATGTGCCAATTTTTTCCATCTAGATATTTTATATAGGTTTTTAAGTATGAAATATCTGTTCCTTAAGTACTGAGTTTGACAGTTGCTATCTCTGACATTTCACCTGGACATTTCCTGTTATATATTTATCGTAAATACAGAAACATACACATCCTTATTATTTTGAATGAACATTTTGGTGCATAATTATCTTTAAAATATTTTGTTAGGGAAATTTTTAAGAAAGAATGGATAAGTCAAAAATTTGTGTTATTTTTAAATATGAGTTTCATTGTAGAAAAAATACATCACAGATAGCTTGAAATATCAACAAAGTGTTTGGGAGGGATGCAGACAATGAATGCAGTAAAAAATGGATGGTTTAAAAAGTTCCATTTTGTTGACTTTAATTTTGAAAATGAGCCATGGGGCAACCTAAGACAAAGGTCATGATGAGATGGAAGCAAAACCATCTCAACTTACATGTGAATTAGCAGCAAGGTTTGGTATTATGATTCTAACACGTTGGACCATTTGAATCAAATCCAGCAGATAGAAATTGGATAGGTGGGTTCTACATGAATTCAATGAGAATCAGAAGAAAAATCATCCCAAAGCTTGGCTTTCTTTGCTGTCCAACATAAAGGTAAACCATTTCTACACTGTATTGTGTGATGAAAAATAGATTCTTTTTGACAATTGTAGTGTTCAGCACAATGGTTGAATAAACATGAAGGGCCAAACACAATCCAAAACCAAATATTTATCAATAAAAGCTAACAGTGTCTGTTTGGTGGTCCATCACTGATAGTACTCACTGGTTTCATGAAACCTGGTAGTTGATTACAGTGGATGTCTACTGCAACCAGTTGGATGAAATGATGAGGAAGTTTGTAATCAAGCAGCTGAGATTGGTCAGTGGAGACAGGCTGATCCTCTTGCATGATAAACCTTGGCTACATTTTGCACAAATAATGCACTTCAAACCATGAAAGCTGGGCTTGCAGACTCCCTGTCATCCACTGTATTCACTGGACCTTACTCCAATTGACTACCACTTTTTCCAAACTTTGGTCCATTTCCTACAAGAAAAAATATTCAATTCTCACCAAGCTGTAGAAAACGCCTTTTGTCATCTCATCACCACTTTCTGTGTAGGCTTCTTTGCTGCTGGTATAAACAAGCTACCATTAGGTTGGCAAAACTGTCTATAGTTCAGGCACATACTTTGATTAATTACACTGCTTCTAAATAATATATAATATACTAAACTTTTGATTCAAAATCAGAAATTTCATATATAATTACTAAATATGGGGTGGGTCTGAAAAAGTAGCATTTTTGTAAAAATTGTAACTATTTCATTCTCAGAGTATAGGTGTGTTATAGCAATATTAAAATATTGATGTATAGAAAAAGAGTATAAGCAATAAAGAATAAAATACATTTTTATATCAACAAATATAGAGTATACATGTTTTCAGCTTTACACAAATTACTTGCTTTTAAAAGTGAGAATTATCCATTGTGAATCAATTTTTGTGAGTGGTGAGAGGTGTGGATCCTGTTTCATTCTTTCATAGGGGGCTACTCAATTTTCCCAGCACCATTTATTGAACATAGATTCCTTTCCCCAGTGTTTGTTTTTGTCTGCCTTGTCAAATATCAAATGACAATGTGAGGATGGTTTTATATCTGGATTCTATTTCTGATCTAAAGGTCTATGTCTCCATTTTTGTACTGGTACCATGCTGCTTAGGTTACTATAGCCTTATAGAATAGCTTGAATTTGTTCTTATTGCTTAACATTGCTTTGTCTACTTGGGTACTTTCCTGGTTCCATACAGTACATAGAACTTTTTCCTAGATTTATGAAAAATGATACTGGTATTTTAGTGGGGATTGCATTGAATCTGTAGATTACTTTGGGTAGTATAGACATTTGATAATATTAATTCTGCCAATCCCTTGCCAATCCATAAGCATGAGGTGTTTTTCATCAGTTTTCGTCCTCTGCAAGTTCCTTCTGCACTCTTTCATGTTCTCCCTATAGAGGTCTTTCACCTCCTTTTAAAAATATATTTCCAAGTTTTCTGTTTACTTTGTTTCTATTGTGAAAGTTATTGAGTATTTCATTTTATTTTCAGTTTGTGTACTTTGATATTGTAACCTGCGATTTTGTTGAACTTACTTATCAATTCCAGGAGTCTTTGGAAGATTCGTTGGAGCTTTCTAGATATAAGATCACATCGTCTGCAAACAGGGGTAGTTTGACCTCTTCTTTCCCCATTGGGATACCCTTGATTTCCTTCTCTTGTATGATTTTTTGGTTAGTACTTGCAGCACTATGTTGAATAGAAATGGTGATAGTGGGTAACCTTGTCTGGTTCCCAGTTTTAAGTGGGAATGCTTTCAGTTTTTCCCCATTCAGTATGATGTTGGTGTGGGTTTGTCAGATATGGCTTTTATAATTTTGAGGTACACCCCATTAATGCCCCTTTTGTTAAATATTAATATAAAAGGGGACTGAATTATGTCAAATACCTTTTCTACATCAATTGAGAGGATTATATGGTCTTTGTTTTTGCTTCTATTTACAACATATGCTACAAATTACATTTATAAATTTGCACATGTTGAACCATCCTTGCATATCTGGGATGAAGCCCACTTGGTTGTGATGAATAAACCTGAGTCATTAACTATAAGAATTCTAGAAGAGGGGGATGGGAAAAACTTATAGAACGTGCCTAGGCAAAGAGTTTATAAAGAAGACCCCAAAGGAAAGCACAGAAACAACAAAAATAAATAAATGACGCCATATTAAATTAAAAAGCTTCTGTACAGCCTAAGAAAAAATCAATAGAGCAAATAGACACCCTACAGAATGGAAGAAAATATTTGTAGGCTATAGATCAGTATAGGGCCCATAACCAGACCTACAAAGAACTTAAAATTAGCAAGAAATTAGCAAGAAAACATCAAACAACTCCATTAGAAAGTGAGCAAAAGACATGAACGAAAGCTTTTCAAAAGAAGATAGACTAATGTCAACAAACATATGAGAAAAGTTGCAGCGTCTCTAATCATCAGGAAAATGCAAATCAAAAGCACATAAGATATCGCTTAACTTCAGTCAAAATGGTTTTATTCAAAATTCTTTTTTTTTATTAAATCATAGCTGTGTACATTAATGCAATCATGGGGCACCATACACTGGTTTTATAAACAGTTTGACACATTTTCATTACTTTGGTTAACATAGCCTTCCTGGCATTTTCTTAGTTATTGCATTAAGACATTTATATTCTACATTCACTAAGTTTCACATGTACCCTTGTAAGATGCACCGCAGGTATAATACCAGAATGTTTATTGCAGCCTAATTCAAAATTCTTAAAGAAGTAGATGCTAGGATGGATGCAAAGAAAGAGAAACACTCACATACTGCTCGGGGAACTGCAAACTAGTACAACCTCTATGGAAAATGGTGTAGATATAGCTCAATGAAGTAAAAGTAGCAATCCCTGAACTGGGTATTGTCCAAAGGAAAAACAGACATTTTATCAAAAAGACACTTACACTTGAATATTTATAGTGCCACAATTCACTATTGCAAAAATATAGAAACAACCCAAGCGCCCATCAACATATGAATGGGTTAATAAAATGCAATATATATATATTGCAATAATATATATATCATGGAGTACTAAGCCATTTAAAAAACTGGTGAACTAATACTTTTTGAAATAACATGAATTAAACTGGCAAGCATTTTTCTGAGCAAAATATTACAAGAATAAAAAAAACAAAAACACTACATATTCTCAATATCAAAATGGAACTAATTGATCAATGCCTGTGTTCACAGTTGGTGGTAAATCTCAGCAGAAACCAAGCAGGTAAGAGAGAGAAGAGGGGATGGGTAAATTCCTACCTAATAACCTGGGTACAAGACAGACTAACCTTGTTCTGGGCACACTTCTAACCTTGACTCAAACTGAACAAAAGCATTTAATGCAACCAAAATGTTTATATGCATACAACCTGCAATATTCTGAAATTTAGAGAAAAAAGACTACCAAAAAGTAAAACCAATTTAAAAATTTGAAAAGTAAAAGTGAGAATTATTACACTGGAATGAAATGGCTTTAGTAAAATATTCAAGTGGTTGAAAAAGGCAAAAAGTTGTGTTTGAACTGTCTTACAGAAATAAAATAATTATGTTGCTGAACTTCAGAATTTTGTTCTAAAAAATTGAAAAACATGGCCATTTTACAATATAAGAATGAGTAACAGCTACATCCGCAAATCAGTCCACACTGGGCCTGATTTACATTTACTTTGCATCCCTGAATATCTTTACTGTGTATAATTCTCACTTTGAAGTTGATGACAGCATGGGAACAAGGGAGAAATAATATCAGGATAAATAGCAAAGAATCTCTCAAAGACAACTGCAGATGTTTAATCTGTATTTATTGGCATTCTGCAGCTATAAAACCTAATCTACACTTTGGCCCTAAGACTGAACTTTCAGCAGAGATAGATCTTGACTCTAAATTCACATTTTGTCCCACTTACTGTATTTTGGTATAGAGACATGCTACTTTATTTATAATGCAAGCAGCTTGTTTCCATTTCCAATTTATTTCATCAATTCTAAAGCACGCATTCTTTTTGTTCAAATATGGCAATAATCCATAGGTCTTCTTGATTTCACAATCTTAATCATACATACATTGTCTTTCTCCTGCATATAAATTATATTTTGTGTGTTATTATATTCTGTCTTTTATGCATTCTACATTATTTGTTATTTAGAATTTTGCAGTTATGAACTGCATTGAGTAAGGTAGCTATTTTGGGTCATAATATTATGCCTTATTACCGAACATTATTGCATGCTGTTTCTTCCTGTCTGCTCAGCAGTTCACTTGGGAAAGACATGAACATTGTGATGCTCCTCTTTTTAATTGCATACCATGTATGCTCGCTAAAATTGATTTTTATGTAGGTTTTCTGCCATCTAGAAAATCCAAAGTTCATGGCATAAATTGATAATATTCTATAAATTTTTCAGGAAGGAAGTTGCCATTGACTGTAAGGGAAATAAAGTTTGGTAAAAATTAACATATTTACCATAAATTTAGAGTTCAAATGCACATAAGAGGAAAAGTCCACAAAGAGGTAAAGTGTGCATGTGTTAGGATCAAATGGCCATTTGTTAAAGTTGACTAATTCTACTACTGAGTAGTAGTGGCATGATAACGATGGTAGAAGAACTATGACTCTTATCTCTGCAACGCACAAACTTTGTGAACCTGTGAATCTGGGGGTGGTAATTAAGTTCACTAATGTAGTTTACTCATTTATACAATGACAACAATATTTATTGTACTATGGTATGTTCAGTATAATTTTCTTCTATTCATTATGGTTGGAGTTGGCTGAGTTTCTTGGATATATACGTTAACATCTTTCATTAGTTGAGGAAAATCCTAAACTACAATCTTTTGAAAAATGTCTTCTTTTATTTTTTTTCTCTTCCTAAGAATCCTATTACACATGTTAGATATTTCACTGTTATGTATTCTTTGGGTACACTCGGTTCTCCTTTCTGTGTTTTAGTCTGTGTATTTTCAATTGATTTGTATTACAGTTCAATAAGTCTGAAATCATGGAATTTACATTGTATTAACTCTTGAAATTTGTTAATATGTGCTTTATTATTCTGAATATGATCAGTTTGAGAAATTGTTCACAGTACACTTGGAACACTTGTGTTCTGCAGTTATCCCTGGTAGTTCCCCCCATGTCAGTTCAGACCGGTTGCTTCAGTCATTTTGCTTTATTCTCTGTATAATTACTGGCACTTTTTCTGCTTTTTTAATTACTGACAGGGATATATGAAAAGTTTCCAATATATTTGTGATAGTATTTGTTTCTTTTTTTATTTCAATTGATGTTTAATTTCTATGGGGTGAATTTATGTTGTTCTATGTTCTAATACATAGAAATTTAGAATTGATAACCTTCCTAATATTATAGTAGGTCTAGTAATCCTTATTGTCTAAAATCTTAGCATTGTTTTTGTTTGTTTGTTTGTTTGAGACAGAATCTCACTATGTCACCCTTGGCAGAGTGCAGTGGCATCACAGTTCACAGCAACCTCAAACTTGGGTTTAAGCGATTCTCTTGCCTCAGCCTTCAAAGTACTGGGATCAAGGCACCCACTACAATACCCTGCTATTTTTTGTTGTTGTTGTTGCAGTTGTCATTGTTGATTTTAGCTTGCACGGACTGTGTTGGAACCCTTCAGCCTAGGTGTATGTGGCTGGCACCCTATCCACTGAGCTATGAGCGCTGCCCCTAATTGTTATATTTATTCTACTGTTTTTATAGTGTATTTCATATTCTTTTATGATGCACTTTTCTGTATTTTGTTCTTGATGGTGATATTTTTATCTCAGACCTACTTATAAGAAGTATGTATTTAATTCTCTTTTTAATCCAAAATGTCATTTCTGTTTAAATATTTATTCTCTTTGGAATTACTTAAATTGCTTATTTATTTGGATACTTGTGCACCTGTTACATCACAATTTCTTTCTTCTTTCTTACCTGCATTAGCATTGATCAAACTACTTCTAATTATTCATATTTGTTCTTCTTCATGAGATTCTTAGTTATTCACTTAAGGGAATCTTTGACTTAATAAGATTTGATATGAACAGTTTCATTGCTGCATTCAGAAATGCTAGAATTTTAAAATAATGAGACAACATATATGCATTCCTACTTTTTTTCCTGTAATTTCCAAGAATTTTGATTTAATTATACATATAATTCAAAGGCCACACACTATTTTTAATGTTTTATAGGCATTAGGCTTCTCATTTTTCTATTTTCTCCTGAGTCTGTTGAGAAGCTAAGGATTAAACATAAGTGATAAATCAAAGAAATAGAGAAGGAAAGGAAAGAATATTAAAATCCATTGATTTACTACTACATGTCAGGCAGTGTGCCCTGTGTTAATAATAATAAAATCAATCATTTGTTTTCCCCAACCCATGAGCCAGACACTATCCTAAAACCTTCATATGTGATATACCTTTAAAGCTTGAGAAAAACTTTTGGAATTTTGTTTAGCCTAAGGTATATATGAAAACAAGTAAAACTCACCTTTCAGTTAAGGAATATATATTATATTATTTGATGTACTAAATACTATTTGAAGGACTGGGAATATAACAAAGAGCTAGACAGACAAAATCGTTATTATGGTGGCTACTTGTTAGTATAAGGAGACAGGCAAAAAAAAAAAAAAAAAAAAGTTAATATATGAATGCCTATGTGATGTGAGAGATTGTGATGAGTGCTATTGGGAAAAATAAAAAAGTCATTTAGTTTGCTACTTTATGTTAGGATGGTGAAAGTTAGCTTCAGTGGCAAAATTGTATTTGAGGAAATACTCAAAGAAAATACAAGAGTCAAAAAAACTCAGGGCCCAGAAATGTTAAAAGTTATGAAAATGTTAGAAAGTATTGAAATATTGAATCAATCTCCCCATTACAGGGTTTGTTCCACTGATATGTAGAGGTAATAAATAACAGACATGGAAAATACTGAGAAAAACCATCAGGCGCTGAGGAAATAACAGCCTTTCCCAGTTTAAAATCTTGAAAATCTCTTTCTCTTGTTTTCTGGTTTTATTTATTCTGCTTTCTTGCTCAATGCAATAAAAATTCTTATTTCTTAAAATAAATATATACACTATGTACACAAAATCTTAATGCAATCCTAACCTCTCAATAGACAGAGTAAGCTCCCCATATACTAATTGAAATAAGTATAATTTGAATTATACTTATTTCAATTATATTATATTAACTTAATTCAATTAAATTATATTATTTCAATTATATTGAAATAATAACTAATTTGAAGAAACAGGCATATAGACATTTTACCTTTACTGTAAGTTACATTCTTTTTTTTTTTTTTAATTAAATCATAGCTGTGTACATTAATGCAATCATGAGGCACCACACACTGGTTTTATAGACCGTGTGACACATTTTCATCACACTGGTTAACATAGCCTTTCTGGCATTTTCTTAGTTATTGTGCATTTACATTCCACGTTTACTAAGTTTCACATAAATCTCCATGGTCTATGCTGGTGGTCCATGGACCCACAGTTTGAATAGCTCAGCATTAAAGCACTCAGAGCCTGTGGGTTGGGGAGGGCACATCAGGTCGGGCAGACTCCTCACTGTGGTGAGAAGTGGGCAGATGCAGGAGCCAGCTGGCCTGGGAGAGCAGCAACAGGGCTAAAGGGGGGAGCCTGCTGGTTCTACAATCCCCCCCAGCAGTCAGCCACACGGAAGGTGGCAAGAGGAGCCATTAATGTTTACACTTTCCTCCCATAGCCTAATCTGGGCACTCAAGATAAAAGAAAGTGGTTATTATCAAGGCTAATAAAAAAGCATGTAAAATGTGCAAATAGCCCTCACCCAGGAGGTAATAGCTTGGCTGGGCACAGGCTGCCTATCACCTCTTGGTGATGGCCTTTTTGCTTGGTTGTCCAGTTGTTCACCCATCTCCAGCTGTCCAGGTGCTAGGTGGCTGCACAGAAAGCAGGTAAGGGGCATCAGGCCCTTGCTTGGGAAAATCTCATTGAATCCTCCCTCCTAGCTAAAGGTACAGGTAAGGGTACAGAACGTCTGGCCAGTCAAGTGGGTGGCAACACGGATTCAACCCCAGGTCTGTGGACTCTGAAGTTCCCATCTGGTAATGCACTGTTGCAGTGAGGGAGAAGCATCCATGAACTCCCTTGAACTTGTACTCCATGTACAAAGTTTCATTCTGAATGGGTGTACATATGGGGACATTTTGTGCATAGAGGTGATGACGACATTTCATCAGATTCTCAAAGGTACCTGTGATTTTCCCAAAAGGTAACAACTCCCTGGCTCAACTGTACAACTGAAAAAGGAGTGCCCTGGAACAGTGGTTCTCAGTCTTAACAACAGAAACCAGGTTTTAAATTAAATTGTTTTCACCCATCTCCTCAAGAGATAGTTGAGATTTCTAAGTCCTTTGCTTAGCATAGCACAAAAGGACTCTGAATTTGGGCGGCTGTCAAGTGATTTTGTATTTTAAGTATTATTCCAGCATCTGCATGCACTCCATCAGCAGAAGTAAAGCACGTCCACCAGATACCATCTCTTTGGTCTATGGAGTGCTGAGTATGCAGCTGTATTCAAAGGCCCTAGGCAATAACTTGAAGGAAGAACTCAGGGACGGATCTAAGCTAGTGATGGTTTTAGAAGTGGACTCAGCAAGACACTTACATTCTCTGGCCCAAAACTGGGATTCAGAGTGCAATGGCCACAGATAATGCATTGTTGTTACCATGATGGCTTGGCAGGGCTTCATTGTTTGAATAGAAACCATAAAATTTCTTCTGGTATAATAAGAACAGAGTCAAGGGGCTCAGGGCTTCTGGGAGGTTGTGAGGTAATCAGATCAGGTTCAAGGCAGTAGCTACCCTGGGATGCTGCAAGGTCTCCCTGTTTCTGCCAAGCCAAGACAAAACAACCTTCCAGCAGGTGCCAACAGGAGCAGCGGGGTCTACATCTGAACTGATGGCAGATATGCAGGTATCCAGGTAGAGCTATGAGAGTAGTGTTCTCTTGAATCCCAACAGAAGAAACAACTGTGCCGGAGCAGTGATGATTCTAGCTCCTGTTCCCAGTGAAAGGTACCAATTAGAGCACGAGGAAGTGTCCCTATGACTCAGGTCTCAATGGTCCAACTCAGAAATGGATTTTCGCTGTGAAACAGGTGGCATCAATCTGATTGACCATCCCATTCAAATGCCACCTTCTTCACAGGTAATTTGTCTGTTCTCCCCTCTGCATTGTACGAATGCTTCCTACAGCTCTCAGAACGTGGCAAGTGCTAATGTGGGGTTAATGCCAAATTTGAATTGGAAATAATATAGATAATAGACTTGTCTCTCCCCCGAGAGACCTTAGGACTAGAGATCACCAGAACTAGATGGGACCTTACAGATGACCACTCTGCACTGTGCTCCTCTCACTGACACCTGGCAGAGGCCTCCACAGGACTCTCAGGTTTGCTTCTATCTCAAAAGTGTATTGGGTTGGGATTCAGAACAAGTCCAATGTGTGAGTGTTTCTTAAGTACCTATGTGTGGGTGGTTCTACTGACTCACCCCTGAGTTACAAACATCCAACTGACATATGGGGGCTGTTTATAGGTAAACGTACCTGTTCACAAGACCTATAGAACCGATTGATCTTGTTCGTAACCCGAGACTGCCTGTATTCCATGGCATGGAAAGATGACTGAGCGTGAAGCAGGAGAAGGTATTCTGCGTGTGGATTTAGATTCTGAACAGACCTAATCCAAATCACAGCTCTCCCTGGATCCTTGAACAAGCCACATAAACAGCTAGTGCCTCAAGATCAAATGAGATAACAGTGACACTGCTGCCCTTGGTACCTGCGTCTGTCTGACTGCAGATGTAGCTGGTGGTCCTCATCATGGCCGTGTCCGCATCTGTCTGACTGCAGATGTAGCTGGTGGTCCTCATCATGGCCGTGTCCGCATCTGTCTGACTGCAGATGTAGCTGGTGGTCCTCA